>JBAWJQ010002072.1:0-188196 GCA_037783105.1 Bactrocera zonata | reverse complement strand
TATGTATGTATATGATATGTATAAAATGTCATTTTTTGCGCAAGCTTTTTATATATCTAGTGATTGTGTGCATTTCTGTTTTTATCGTGACTGAATACTTTAACCTATAAGAATATAATCTTGCGTACTTTGAACTAGCTGAAAGATAATCAAAAACAAACAGCTTACACTAGCTTCCACACACCTTGTCAACGATGAGTCAATAAGACCAATTGCAGTCAGCTTGTGTCGGCTTTTAATTGGGGTCAAATCGCTCTTTTGCGCTCACATGCTCTCTTTGCATAACCAGTTGCTTGTGCGATGGCGAATAGAGCGCCCATTGTGCTCTTATTTATGCCGATTACTCTTGCAACGCAATGCATTTATCGAAACAGTGATATGAATGCATAGAGCAAGTGGTCCTGCTGTATAAACTATATTTTGCCGTTATTATAGTTCATACTCGGTCGTGCTTTTGTCGTTATTCTGTTCTCACATCTACCAAGTCGTATTTTGTCGCGCTGTTGTGGGCTTTTTAAGGTCACTACCGTCGAGGAGGACGACGACAATGAATGTATCTTTTTACATTGGGTTGATATGCGCTCATCCTTTTTGAAATCACATCCTTTTCATATGCTGTTTGTGCATTCTCCCTCCAGCTTAATACACATTTTCATAGTAGACGTCCTTCAGCATTGCATAGACGTTCAGTCTCCTGCGAAATGCACAGGCAGGTGGTCGGTCGGTTATATCGACATAAGTTAGTGGGCGTTTGCGTTTAGAAGTTTGTTTGATTGAGTGTCGTTTAGTGGCTTTACCGCATTTTAATGTATTTGTCTGCCTATGATTGAGTACGTGTATATATGTATTTTATGATTATATTATTTATTTTTACAAATTTCTAACAATGTCTCTATATTCTTATCATTACAGCACATTTTCATTCATTTATGGAGGGAAAATTAAAATAAAATCGGGAACAGTCTAAATTTTTGTGTAACAGACAGCCATTGAAAAATATATACAGAAACGGATATTTAAAATACATATAATATATATAAAAACGTATATATAGCAGCCATAAATAAAAGTAAAAACAGCTAACAAATATGACTGAAGTTGAACAGCAGCCACCGCCACAGAATGGCATAGACCTTTCCGCTGCCGAAGAGGATGATAGCAGTAAAGCACGTCCAGCCGATATTGAGCAGGTATGCATATGAAAAGCACTTTTTACCGTAAGTGGCCAAGCAGCCAAATTGTAGTGCAGCCCAATGAATGAGTGTCCACAGCTGCATCGATTTTTCACACTGCTTCAATTAGTCTGAGTGAAAGCCACAAATTACTAAACATTTACTACATTTGCCAATCGCACTTCTTCGCCAGATTTAATGATTTAAAATTAAAGAATTTATTGGTGTTTAATTAATTAATTTTTTTTTATAGGATATGCGCGAAATGGAGCGTCGCAAACGTGTTGAGGCCATTATGGGTTCGAAACTCTTTCGCGAGGAATTGGAACGCATCGTGGATTCGGCACGTGACGGTGGCGGTATACTGCAACAGTTATCCGACATAATGGGCGTACCGACATCGACGCGTGTCGGTAATGTCTTTAAGGCTACCAATTGTATGCTGCCGATTAATGATATACGCGGCGTTGAATCGATGGGTTATGCCAAGGGTGAAAAGATTTTGCGTTGTAAATTGGCTGCCACATTCCGTTTGTTGGATCTGTATGGTTGGACGCAAGGGCTGGGCGCACAAATCACCGCCCGTCTCAAAGTCGACCAGGAGAATTTCTTGGTGAATCCCTATGGAATGATGTATCATGAGATAACGGCGTCATCACTGAACAAGGTCGATATGCAGGGCCAGGTTGTGGAACAGGGCACCACTAATTTCGGAGTGAATAAGAATCGTAAGTGTGTCATTAGATTAATACCGGTATTTAAATATTTGTGGAGATCTTATATTTATTTTTTTAATGAAGATCACAAAAATGTTTCACAGAAATATAAAGAAAGAATGTATCAAAAATAAAATAATGCAAATTGTAGACAGTAAATTAAAAACAAAATTAGAAAAGTGCATAATAAAAAACTTATTTATTTTAATTAAAAAATAATAATGAAATTAAAAGCTATTAAAGATGTTAAGACAATTATGAAAACAAAAAATAAATCACTTCAAAATGAGTTAAACTAAATAAAACATAACTATACGTGACCAAGAAGTTATATAAAAAATGCCTTCATTTAATAAAGAAGAAAATATTGATAGGAAGAGAACATGTTTAACAAATAAATAAACAAAATAAAAAAAATATATTTCTAACGAAGAAAAATAGCAAAATAAATGACAAAATTAAATAAAAAATAATTATTAAAAAAGTGAAGAAAATAAAAATAAGAATTACAAGTTAAATAGATAAAAATAAACTACATGAATCTATTATTACATACTAGTTTATTGAATAACATAAAAATGAAGCTAATAAAGTTGAGTTAGTATTTTTGATGTGCTTAAAAGTGAATTTCTTGTTTTTTAATGGAATTTCTTTAATTTTTATATTCAATAATAAGACTATATTATTATTGAATATAAAATAAAGTCTTATTATTGAATATAAAATTTTAAGAAATTCACATAATTTTTTTTAAAAACCGGTCATTTTGTGAATGCAAATTCCTAAAAAATTGTATATCTATATTCTCAAAATATTTTAAAAATCCAAGAGTTTTTTTTTTCATAGTTTGAATTATACATTTTACTAAGAATATATATTTTCCCTCCTTTAGACTTTGCCTTGCACTCAGTGGTGCATGCAGCGCGCCCAGATATCCGTTGCGCCATCTATATTGGGTGCACACCCGTCGTTGCTGTCTCTTCGTTGAAGGTTGGTCTACTGCCATTGACCCGTGATGCTTGTGTTTTGGGCGAAGTGACCACACACTCGTATACGGGCACACAAATGGATGCCGATGAACGTGATCGCTTAGTGCGCGCACTCGGTCCCAACTCCAAAGTATTGATACTCAGTAATTATGGTGCATTGTGTTGTGGTGAAACCATCGAGGAGGCATTCTTTGCTGCCAGTCATATTGTGAAAGCCTGTGAAACACAATTACAACTACTGCCAGTCGGCGTGGATAATTTGGTATTGATACCGGAAGAATCACGCAAAGCTATTTATGCTGAAGCGCGCCGCCCACCTGAGGATTTGGAGAAGAAATTCGCTGCCGCTGTGGCAACAGTCGAGGCCAATGCTGCCGAGGCCGCTGCAGCCACTGCCGAAGCTGGTGGTGCTGCTGTTGCCGCAAAGTCCACCACAGGTGCACCTAAGTGGCGCGTCGGTGGTGCTGAATTTGAGGCACTCATGCGTATGTTGGATAATGCTGGTTATCGCACCGGTTACATTTATCGCCATCCGTTGATCAAGTCGGATCCTCCGAAGCCGAAAAATGATGTTGAGCTGCCACCAGCTGTTAGCTCGCTGGGTTATCTACTCGAAGAAGAGGAACTCTTGAAGCAAGGGTAGGTGGAGAAACAATAAAAAATTCGCCGAAATAGTTATTATCTTATTGATTTGTTATAATGTTTATTTCTAGCATCTGGAAGAAGGGTGACTTACGCAAGGGCGGTGATCGCAGCCGATGGCTTAACTCGCCAAATGTCTACCAGAAGGTTGAGGTATTGGAAACTGGCACACCCGATCCCAAGAAGATTACAAAGGTAGAGATTATTACTTTTGAAGATAAATCTGAAGCAAGTCAGAACTAAAATGAAATAAAAATGCTATGAAAACCTTAAATAAAAAACACAAAATCAAAAGCGCCCCACTAACCAACCGTACCAAAAAAAAAGAAGAAAGCTAATTATTATAAGAATATTAATGAAATAACGAAACTAATTCTTATACAAAATGTAGGACAAATATTTTTGGGGTTATAAAGTTTGCTAATTAGCTCTTAACAACATTTAAATATGAATTATAAATGTAGCTTTTATAGAAAAACAAATACTGCTAAAACATTGCTGCCGCCGCTCAATATTTTTTTTTTATTAGTAAAAGATATATAGGCACTGTTTGTCTTAACCAAATAACTAAACGTTATATGTATGTCTACGTTCTTATTTACAAAGTTTAAAAAATTTTTAATGCGAACTCAAATGAAACATTTAAAAATGAATTACAATTGAGCTGATGTTTACAAAACGATTATTACGTGCACTATGTATACTTTAATAGTTTATTCTGCTTTTCTGTATTTTTTAATAAGTAATTTTATTTTCCATGCAGTATACTTTGAAAAAAACTGCCATAAAAGTTTTAAGAATGATTATATTATGATTTTTAACTAGTCGAAAAGACTCAATTAAGGGGTTAGGGGTAGTCAGAGGCACGAAAAAATGAAAGTCGGTATTTTTTTTTTCCTTGGAGATTTATCTAAAAACAATCGGACAAAAAAAATTTGTTTTATAAATAGATAATCCCGGGCCTGATCGAAGGATATTATTTTTTCTTCAAAATTAACCAAATGGCGGCCTCAAGAAATTTTTTTCTAAATTTTTGCGAAAAATCAACAGTTAATTTGTCTTAAAAAATCGAAATTTTCGAAAAAATAAAAATCCTTCGATCAGGCCCGAATTTATTATGTATTTCTAAAAGCTATAAATTTCATTAAAATCTACTAAACGGTTTTCGAGTTACAGTTGTCACCGATTCAAAAAACGCGATTAAAGTTTCACACTAGCGCTTTGATGTGCCCGAGATCTCTTTCTTATTTCTCGAATAACTCAAAAACTAATTATCGGATCAACATGAAATTTTCAGGGAATATTTTTAAGATATTGCACTTAACGAAAATGCAAAAATAAAAAATAATAATTTTTTGAAAATTCTAGCTACCCCTAACCCCTTAATTTGACAAAAAAAAAGGACTTTATTTAGCTGTTGCATTGAAAACTTTTTAAGCGCCTTAGTAAAAAATGAAATAAGTATAGTAATTTTATATATTTAATTGCATTGCTTTAGGGAATTATCATTTACTAAGTAGTTTAATACTTTTTAACTTTTTCTTTTAATTTTCATTTGATAGAGTTGCAATAATGATTTTTATGCTTTATGCTTATATTTTTTAAATATATTTTTAACTCTTTTGTTTTAGTTTTTCACATTATTAAGTTTTCTTTAATGCGCACTTATACATATGTATTTATAACTTACTTAAAAATTAATTCCGATATCAATTTTTCTTTTTTATTTTATTTTGTGACAAGGTTTGGTATTTTCTATTTTTTATAATTATTATTATTTTTTATTAATTTGTTTCTATTTTTTTTTTAACTTTAACACAACACAACATTCCATTTACAATTTATGCTTAGCTTCAAACTCCTTTAGATTTTCATAGCAAGCATTTTTTAGGTTAGAAATGCGCATTAAACTTTAAAAATTACAATCAAATAAATAAAGCTGCAAAATAGTTTTCAAAATAGCACAATTTATTGTGAAATGCGACCGAAAAATATTTGTGACTAAAAACTTAATTGGATTACAATCTATTTTTATACATAAAAATATTTCTTATTATAATAGATAATTTTTAGAAGTATTGCCATATTAATATTATTATTAAAATGCAGTCTTAATACAGATGTAATTGTAAAATAATTATTTTTCGGTCCATTCTCGCATCCTAGTGTCAGCTAATAAAAGCTCCTGCCTATCTTACTCTAATCTTACATGAATGATATAACACAGTTTACGGATAACCATCCATAATAAAATGACTTGATTAATTTTGCAGTAATTCAATAAAATAAGTAATTTTAATTTAATGCAATAAAATTACAAAAAATATGAATCACACATTATTAGCTAAGTAAATGCTTTCAAATGTGTTTTGTGGTACAGTTAAAGCAAAGCAAGTGAAATACATAATAATATATTTAAATGAAAATAAATCAATCAAAAAAAAAATAATAATTTTCTTTTTAATTATTACATGCCCAACTAGAACTAAACTAACTTAGAATACCAAATTAACCATTGATGCATTGACACAAAATATATTCTCTTTAACTTCGCTTGAGTAATTAATTACTTGTGAGGACTTTTGCTTGAACTGCGGCTGCTAATAACCTTGTATTGACGACGCTTTTTCGCTTTTCTACTGGGAATCGCTGTTGGGCAGCGTAATGCAGTTATATCATCAAATTGATGAGAGCATAAATAAATGTGTTTTTTATTAAAAAAAATGTAAAAAAAAAAAATCAAAAGTAATCACATGTGCAATGCAAGCAGCATTGAAAAGAGCAAAAAATATAGAAAGAGAAAGAAAATGTTAACCCATTAACGCATTGTACTTTAATAATATTTGTAATTTAAATACTTTTAGAACATTTAAAAAATTTACATATTTTTGTGTATAATCCCAATGAGATTTTCAGTTTTTTAGTCTAAAATACTGTACTAATATATATGCAAATATTAAAATACTTGTTAATAATTTTGTGTATAAAATTATATCGATTGTTGGCACGCAAGAAATATTTTTTTAGAAAGCTTTTGGAAATGTGTTTTAAATATTAAAAAAAAAAATAATAAAAATAAATGAGTATATAATATTAAATTATAAATAATTACATTTAAACGCATATGCATAAAGTAATACATATAATAAAAGTAAAGTAAAGTAAAATATATAATATTATATTATATACAAGTCTTATTGCAATGGAAAGTGTTCCAAAGAAGCCTTTTAAGTTTCCTGTCAAAAATAGCATATTAAAATTCAACCCTACATTAACAATTTTTTATATAATTGTATTTTCTTGCGTCTTAATAATCGATAGAAAAAATTGGTTTGCATACTTTTTGTTTTCTTTTATCCTTTTTTGCCGTCTTAATAATTATTTTTATATTGTTTTGTTGCACGTTTGCATTATTAACTTTTTATCATTCACATATTAGTTGAATAAACATTTTTTATTTAATGCGTTACGTCGAAAAAGTGAAGAGCGCATGCATTATGTGGGTTCTACCGAAGGCACTGCATCACAAATAAAGGAAGCCAACAGTTACAGTTTTATACAAAAACACCTGTATTCTCAACAGTTGATTCCAGTGTCATGATGATTCAATATTCAAAACTTTGAATTCGCCATATCAATTAAATTTAATCATTTTATATAGACGCTTTATCAGTTGCTAATGGGCATTGAGCTATTTTTGTTATATTTCCTTTCCACTTTTTTTTAAATACTTCTTTGTTTTGTTTCTTTTTTACTCTTGATGTATATATTATTTTGTACAAATTGCTTTGCTTTGTGAGAGAATGTTTTTAATAACGAAAAAATAACAAAAAATAATATTAAATCTAAGTATCATGTAACAACACTAATAAATAAGTTATAAAAATAACAATATTCTTATTAATACGAATATTTTTAGAAAAGTTACATACAAATTTTCAATCATGTAAAATATATTTTTATTATTATTTTCTTTATTATTATTTATTAAAATGAAAAATTAATTTTCAACTCACTATTATATTCACTTATTTAGTTATGTTTTGTGATTTTATTGAATTATTATTATTTGATTATTATGTACATATATATATTTAATTTTGTTAACATTTGTATATATACATACATATACATATGTTTTTAATTTTTTTAGGTTATAGAAATTAAACATATGTTTAAGCACGATCCAAGTAAAATTTTTATAACTAACAAATATACAAACATTTGCAAACATATTTATATGTATATTTGAGAGATTCACCGCTTAAATTTTTAAAAACTACACAATAGTTGTTCAATATAAACATAAGTACTGTGAATCCGGCAATTATAGTTTATGTTTTCCCAAACAACTAAGCCATATAAATAAATAAAATTTAATTAGTTATAGTAAAAAAGAAAATCCGTTAAAAACTTACCAATATTTTCTTTCTCTTTCTACTTTCATTGCATATCTTTTTTCAAACTGCAAATGAACGCCACATTGCGCTGCCTCAAATTCGTATCAAATCTAAAATACTCAAATGACGGCATATTCCCAAATGTAAATTGATTTACCATTTCCGTGTACGCTCTTTGCGCATAATATGAAAAATTCTCGACCACCATTCTAACCAAATCCAAAATGCCTCCAATCCCTACCATCGCCTTTTCTTCGCTATATTTGTCACCACAAACAATGTTGCCGTTGTTAGTGGGTTGCCGAAGGTTCACCAACACACTCGACACCGGTACGCATCGAAGATCCCTTGCAATTTGTGCCAGCGGGAACAAATCCAAAAGAGTTCAGACGCTTGCAACAACAAGTAAGACATTGCAATTATATAAGGTAACTACAAGAAAGTATACAACTAAAACTTTTTTCTTACTCTAGATCAAAGACAATCGTCGGGCTGATAAAATATCCGCCGGTCCACAATCACACATACTCGAGGGTGTTACATGGGATGAGGCCAATCGTATTAAGGATGCGACCGTTTCATCGGCCGGTGATCATGTTGTGTTAATGGGCGCAGCCTCTAAGGGTATCATACAACGTGGCTATCAACATAATGCAGCTGTTTATAAGGCACCATATGCTAAAAATCCATTCGATAATGTCACCGATGATGAGTTGAACGAATACAAACGCACGGTGGAGCGTAAGAAGAAGAGCATTCATGGTGAATGTAAGTACATATCTGAGATAATGATACTGGTTTTCCATGTACTATAAATATTCACTGTTTCCTCCCTGCATAGATACCGATACTGATTTCTCCGAATCGGAGCCACTGAGTTCGATGCCAATCTCAGCACCACCACAGACGAAACAAATAACAATCGCAACTGCCGCAGTTAGTCAATCAGAGCCAGAAGATGTTTCAGGTGAGCTCTAAGAAGTGTCATTACGAGAATACTGGAAATGTTAAAAATGTAGAGAAAATAATGGCCAGGCCATTGTTAGGCTAGTTGTACTACGCTGTTAGTTATTAACATGCCAATAGTGATGCGATAAACAGAAATTTAGGAAAAAATAAAACTTTTACTGTACAAAAGAATGAAGAATTTGCGGATTAACGATAATCCGGTGTAAGTATTCGGATTGAAGAACCATTACTTCAACAGTGTTCTATAACATTTTTACGTTGTTTTTAGTGCCAAAGGCACAATAACAAGCAGGTTCATATAATAGCCAGCTATATCTGTCGGAAAAACCAGACAGAATATTCTGGTAAACTTAACCAAGACTCTTTATTTGGGTAAATAACCTGACATTTTCTGCTACCCAGACATTTCTGGTTACCAGACATTTCTGCTAACCAGGCATTTCTGCTACCCAGACATTTCTGGTAACCAGACATTTCTGCTAACCAGACATATCTGCTAACCAGACATTTCTGCTAACCAGACATATCGCTAACCAGACATTTCTGCTAACCAGACATTTCTGGTAACTTGACATTTCTGCTACCCATACATTGAGAAAACGGCCCTAAAAGTGTTTTGTTAGCTGCTACAAATAAGTACGATAATCCCACTGTTATCATATACAGGTAGGATTAGAACTAAATATTAGTTTTATTTTTAACATTTGTTTCATGAAATGCATATGTAATTTGTATGTCCCAATTCCTGAAAAAGGTATAATTTTAACAAGTTATTATCGGAGTAAGAAAAAAATAATCCGATTTCTCTATTTCAGTTTCTATGAAACATTTATTTGTGTGAATAAAAAAATTCATAAAATAACATTATAGTACGGTGATGATGATTTTAGAAATCCTTGCTCCATATACCATAATAAAAATATGTTATGGAATCACATATAAGGCTTGTTAGTAAAGTACCTATATTCCATAGCAGTTTCCGAGTATCATGTTCATACGATTCAAAAATTGCATTTGCGACGTTTCAAATATAAATTGATTCAAATGACTGACCCAAATGCCGCGGCGCTTTAGCTTATTGCGCGGTGAAAAAATTAGTTGACCTTTTCTACCAGTTGAATAATATTTTTTGGACTATAGTATTGTACTTAAGTTTTAGTTTATTCTTTTTTTTCATTTAGACATAGTATGTAGTAGTAGTACTTAAACGTCTAACAAAATAACAAAAAAAATTCCATTACTTATTTCTAGAACACCAAGTGATGAGAATAGAAACCCAACAAGCGCCAATTCCAAGCCAAGCCGAAGTAGTATTGAGCGATGGTAAGTCCAATCAAACAATTTTTCCATTTTTATTTACACACCTGCATAAGTTTCGTTCGTAAACACTGAAAAAAAGAGAAATATTGTTATATTTTCAAAATTTTAATAAGCTGCGCGTGAAGCAATTTTACTTCGTCATCATTAAACTTATTTAACAGCGTTTTGTTATTGTCTGAAAATTTGCTTTATATTCTATTTACATAATATACCTGTGTATGTTCAGATTTTTCTTATATTCCTTGTTTGTTTCTTTCGTTAAACATATGATTGTTGATATAAAAATATATATATATATATTGATTTGTTCAAGTATTTTAGTAGTTATATATTGCTTATAATTGTATTGTTTTGTTTTATATAGTCAATAATTGCATTTTTAAGTTTGTCTTTCCAAATGTTGAATTTCTTAAACTATTTTTCTATTTAGTTTTTATACGCCTTGCGCCAGCTGTTTATTTAAATATAAACAATTCTTTACACTCAATTTATGCCTAATATTTCTGCTTAGAAATTTTGATTATGCTAATTCAAGGCTGAAATGGTGTGAGGCAGCCAGAAAAAATGCAAACAACAAAATTAAACCTTTTTATTCGCTGGCTATTTTATATACTTATAAACTTATATATTTATTATTATTACTTTTATGGATTGTTATATCTTTATTTTATGTATGTAGTTGCCGCTTACCAAAATTAAGTTTTTAAGTATTATTTTTAGTTATTTTTTTGGTATTATTTCACTTTTTAATTTATTTTTACAATTTTACTTTCTCTTTCCCCTCTTTAAAACCAACAAAAAACCAAAATATTTTATACCACTTTGTGCTACAACGTAAAACACCCATTTAATTTTATAATACTT
Organism: Bactrocera zonata; assembly: GCA_037783105.1. Classification (NCBI taxonomy): domain Eukaryota; kingdom Metazoa; phylum Arthropoda; class Insecta; order Diptera; family Tephritidae; genus Bactrocera; species Bactrocera zonata. Next base: position 177,124 of record JBAWJQ010002072.1, on the reverse strand, counting down.
GTTTTTAACTTTGTTAACACACATAATAATTTATTAGTTGTTAGAAAGAAAATATTACCCGTACTCGATAGCGTATCCGTCACATTTCTGTAGTGCGCAAACAAATATTACTGCAACAACTATTTAACAAACTATTACATTTAAAACTGACTATCTATCTCCTTTAAACGCTAATAATTTACTTAACTTAACTAAACTTATAAATCTCATTCCTTATTTTCATAAATTACAAATAAAACTATTTTAAACTCATGTTTCAATTCGTTTGCAAACAGGCCCAACATGTTGTACGGCGTGTATTAAGTGATTTATTATTTTCTACTACTACTACTACCACTTCTGCTACTATTTCTACTACTTCTTCTCTACTACTACTACTACTTCCGCTACTATTTAACAACCAAACAACTTTATGCATACTTCGTACTTCAGCTACTGCTGCTATTGCGATACACACTCTCTTGTTCTCTATCTACTTCCTATCAATACTGACACTTTTCATACAGAGCTTTCATTTCTATCTAAATTTATTTTTCAAAATTTCTACCCAACATTTCTATTGGCACAAGATTTTGGTTAGTTTAAGTTTTGTGTGCAGCTGCAGTTGTTTCCTTTGTAAACAAAATAACCGTTATGACAAAATTTTTGTATATTCATATGTTAACCGTCTTGATTTTTTTGGCGTAAAAGTTTTTTTAAGAAATCATTTTTCTTGATTTTTTTTGTTCAAATTCCGTTTAAAAAAGTAATATCAGTTGAATTCGTAAAATATTTTTTAATATTTTCATAAACAATTTTTTCTCGTTTAATTTTTGTTTATTAATAAGCGTTTAAAACATTTTTAGAATTATTAAATTTTTCACATTTTCCGTTTCAAAATTTTCCTCATATGTTATACGAATTAATTAGAATTTTTGAAAATTCGTTTAACTACATAAATCAAAATTTTTATCTTCCTCTTCTATTTCCCTTGCCTGTTATATTTTGTAGCCAGCTTCAAGAAAAAGTGAATTGGTAAAATAAAAATTACTCTAAAATATAAAAAAATCGGTAAAACATAAAATTTTTATTTTGTATAAAAAAATAATAATTCCGGAAACTACAATAAAACTTTTAAAATGCAAAAATTTTGTAATTATTAAATTAAAATGGTGATTTTTTTTATTGTAAGCCACTAAAATTTAGTTTTTTAGTTTTTCCCCAATAAAATTTTACAAATGCGCAAAGAGAGAAGCTGCCCACCTGTATATGTGTTAATTTCGCGCAGTAGTCCGTTAGTCTAATGAAGTCAGTCGAATTAGTCTAGTCGAAAGTGTTAGTTAATTCTTAGCTAGTCAATTAGTTTTCCATTGGTAAATTAATCACGTGCGCACAGTCTGTAAAATGCGTGAAAGCCAAGTCAGTGCGTCAAGCAAATCGACGAGATGCAGCTCCCCATATTCAGCTACTGCCGTCTTGCGTATGATTGTGTTTATGGCGCTGCTATATTTTATCGCTAGCTTTATATAACTATCATCATGAACAACCACAACAACAACACCAACATCGATAACGTGTTTATAGGACCACAATCTACTACTACCGCTACTGTAATATTTTGTATTAGTTTTTTCTACTACTAAATATTAGTACAATAATTACCTAATATTTTCCGGCACAACGCAAAAAAAACTAAAAAAAAAAATACTACCTACACAATACAGCTCAACAACAAATATACGTTTGAATTTTTAACTGACAGAAATGTCGAAACTTAAACCACTGTACAGGCGAACCCCGCTGAGGTGAGTGCAAACTCGAAGATGAAACCAAAAAAATATTAAGTTACCTTTCCACATTCGCTTAGTGAGTTTGGTAGGCGTTTAGTTCACTGTCGCAATGCAAATAAGCAACATTTTCAGTTAAAAAGTGTGAAAGAAAATAATAGTTACAAATAAATTTTGTAGTGATTATGCTTATTAGGTTATGCCCAACGTAATTAGACAATAAAATTTAACTTTTAACTTAACTTTGTTTTACATTTACGAAACTAAAGTTGACTTAGAAATGCATACAATATTGGAATATTTGTGAAAAAAAAACAAGTTAAAAGTGGGAAAAATTAATTTTTGTTATATTGCAAATTGTAAGGTTTTTCAAAACTTATACTAAGTATATCTTACTCCTTTGTCCACACCTGAAACTGAAAATGATGCATTTTTTCATCATATGCCATAAATAGTGCCATTTACAAATGTCTCATATGCATATAAATATATACCCCTTTTCGAAGTTTTCTTAACCTCAAATCACACATTTTTTCATTTTGTATACATAAGGATTATACTTATCACGCAACATACACAATAATTGGTCTAAATTTTTGCAGTTACACGCATACACATAATTCAACATGCTCACATTGCGAATTGTATATTGCAAAAAAAATTAATAATAATTAAAACAATTTCTAACTTGGTTGCATCTACTGGCAGTAAACTGCTGGAAACGATAATAATTACAAATTTAATTTCCACTTTTGCCATAACACATTTTGTTTTTTTTTTCTAACCAAACTTTATTTTCGAAAATTGTTTAGTGTGCTCGTTATTTGTTGTTTTTCTAGCTGTTTCAAGTTTTTTCTTTACTAATGAACATGCGTGTTAGTGCATATATTATAGATTATATTTTTTAATTACCTATTGTGGGAAACTCAAGCTTTTTCTAATTGAAAAAAAAAAAAAATAATAATAATAATTATATTTTTTTGTGGCTGACTCTTTTTGTACCACTGCTTCAAAAATTGCATTAAATTTGTTCGTTTTAATAATACTTGCTATGTATGCTGGGATTTTGACATATTCTTTAAATACATATTTTTTAAATTTTTTTTTAACTCAATATTTTTTGACCAACCAACTTTTTATTAGCAACCCCCTCCTGCTCTTTATCTATAATTAATAGTTTTAGGATTTAACATGCCTACTCTCCAATCAACCCTTCCGCCACTTTTAAGCGTCGTTAGGTAATACGATTTTACTTTGTTTTTAGATGATTTTTTAGTTGTTATTTTGTTTGTGGTATTTGTAAGCATTTTTTTTGTTATTATTTAAATTTAGTTTAGTCGGCGCTGCAGCTGTTAGTTAACTTAGGCGCACATACACCACTTCTTCGACGCATCTCGACCTTTCTTTTAAACTGTTTGCACATTTTTATTATAATAAATTGTACAAATTAAAAATAATGCAACTTGGACAGCACAAACAGCAATAGCATGCTTTTTTGTGCTCTTTAGTGTATGGAGAATAAGTACGCATTATTATTATCGCAAAATAGTAAACATTTAACGTAACACATATTTGTATGCTAACTATGCACATTTTTATAAAAATAAAAAATTAGCGTTTTTAAATTTATTAACGAATATTAGCACACAAAAAATCACTTACCTACATATTGTCTTAGTTATTAAAAAAATTCCAGTTATCACTATTTTTTTATTTTCTATTTTTTTATTTACCAATTATCTTATTATTCGAAAAAAAAACTTTTTTAAATTACTTGCGTATGTATGTATATTCTTTTAGCAACTCTTAGTTTCTTAAATGGCGAACGTTCTCATACGGCTGTGAATCGCAAACCGCCTACGGGCCGAGGTAATAAATATTTCTGTGCGTTTTTGCTTAACCAAAACCGAGCAACACGAAAATGCTCGTACCTACTTTTTGTTGTAAAACATCCTAACCCCTTGACAAATATATACCAAACATATGTGTAGGTGCATATAATGTGCAATAATAAATATTAATATAAAATCGTCAAGTCATCAATTTTACCACCAACCTAACCTCTGCGTTTGTAAATATACATAAATCACTTGGGTGAAGTGAAGCGCTCCAAACATTTACACGAATTTGCATTTAATGGTGTTGAATTAATACTTAACCTGCCCTGCGTTCATAAAAATTATACGTATTTGAAACCAAACATTTATGTTTAACTTTTGGTGTGCCGCAATTCCAATTCACTTTTGAACATATTGTACAATACTATATACATTTACTTACTCTTACAAAGCACCTGATATTATTAAATACTATGTATACTATCTCCCTAACCACTACTGCAACTAAACTCGACTCTTCCCCAATTTACACTATATATTTCATTAATGTACTCTGCAGACTATTTAATTCTAAAAACTGTAACTTTTAATATAATATGTGCTGTAGTATTATAAAGTGCTGTAATGTCAGAAATATACATATGTATATGTATGTATATGCTTATCTAATTAAATTGTTGAATTTGCCAAGCATGTTTCTTAGCTGGTAAAGTGTAGCGCTGTTCCAATTGAACTAACCTTAGTAAATATTATATATAATTATGAATTTTCTACTAAAATACGTAAGAACCATTTCTATATTTTTGACAGCTCGATCTTTTAGATAGTTAGTTGATAGTTGCCATTGAAAAATAATTTAAAGATTATTCAAAATCAAAATTATTGTTAAAATCTTTAGTAAAATAACTACTTTTAGCTAAAAATATAGATTTTCTTTTTGCATACTTGTGTGTGGGCCATGGTAATAACGATGTATTGAATGAAAATTCCAGTTTAACTTTAAATTTAAATTTGCATAAACAAATTATTACAAATTATTATTTTTTTTAATACAAATTACATATTAGATAATAATAAAAATGATGGTAATCCTGTTTGAGTAATCAATGAAACTTTTGGAGCTGTTATGAAGATGAGTTTTTTTACAATGAATGGTATTTTCTAGAACTAATTTTTTTATAATTATTTTTTTATTAAAAAATTACTATTATTGTAATTAATAATGCAGAAATAAATTAATCTTAAACAAAAAATTAAAAAGTTCTTATATACAAACATTGTTAATTTTTGAACTAACATAATAGGACTGAAAAGTTCGTAGGCGAACATAGAATTTTTATTATTTATTTATTTTTTTTTTTTTTTGATAAAATTTGACTTTATTATTCGTTATCTTGGCGCCAGAAAGCGAAAAGGAAAAACAGCTGGGTCTGGGGGCTGTTGTAAATTCAGCTATAATCGCACAAGTGCGTGTCTACGCCAATAAAAAAGACGAAGTTATCTTCGAGGGCGATACAACTATTATAACTGTCGAAAAAATGTCAATACCATTTATGTATAAGCCTCAGCTTCTGCGATTACCTCTTCAATGTTGCTAAATTTCTTTCCAGTGAGCATTTTCTTGAGGTCTGAGAATAGGAAATAGTCACTGTAGAATAGATATGGAAAATAAGGTAGACGCGAAACCCAATTCATAAAATGATTTGTGACACGCTGTGTTGTCTTGATGACACAGTACTTTCTTCTCCAATAATACAGTATGGGTATTCAGACCAGCCTTGTTAATTCGTTAGTCGTTATTCGGAAGTTTTTTACATGTATTTTGTTTTTGTAAAAATAACAGACTATCGTTCTACCGAGTAACGAACTATCCATCTGGCAAGCTTGATAATTGATTCGTTACTCGTTAATATCACATCAGCTGTTCTCCTGCTCCTCTGCACATCAATTAAAAGTACTTACCAGTAATAAATTTGATCTGCTCCACATAATTTTCAATTAAAAGACTGACAATTTTTGATTTTGCACTTTGTTGAGGCATTTTTACTCTTTAATAAAATTGAGTCAGCTGTTTCGGAATAAAATTTACCATACTACAGAAGTAGAACTAAAAGTATGTTCACAGTTAAGCCTTTTAACGAAGTATCAACTAACGAATTACCAAATTAACAGGCTTCGGTCTGAATACCACTAGTGCAATAGTCGCTGTTAATAGCTTTTCCCTTTGAAGATAGTCGATGAATATTATGCCACGTGCATCCCAAAACACTGATGCCACAACCTTATCAGCCGATTATTGCATATTTTCACGCTTTCGAGTTGATTCATAATATGCAGTTTACGCGGCTGACTGTCGATTGGACTCCGTGCGTGGAATGCTGGAGCCCTGCTTCATTCATTATCACATATCGACGCGAAAATTCAGTTCTATTACGATTAAAGAACTCCTCAGAATCAGCAATTGGTTGCACAGGCTTTCGCATGTACAAATATTCATTCATAATATATCCAGTCTTTACTTTGATATCTTTAAAGTCTTAGCTCTCTTGTACAACTTCACTTTATGGATATACGAAATTATTTTGGTGATTTTTTTATGCTTTCGTCGGTTACAGCCTATTTAGGGAGTCCACTGCCTTCATCGTCCTATATGCTTATTTCGCCTTGTTCAAACTTAGTAAAACACTTTTCAATGGTTTATTTCCCTGGTGCAGAGTCCAAATAATGTTGATCAATTTATTTTTCCCATCAAGAAGCAACATAATAGGAAATTCCATTTTTTAAACTAACAACTTGCTTCATGCGAAATGCTATATCTCATAAAGTACTAGACGGAGAGCTGCCAAATTTGTACACATACTACTGTGCCCAAAAAATAAGGTGACCATTGTATTTATTTTGAAAATTCTTTATTTATTCTTCCAAATCAAATTCATCTCCTTCAAAGTAATCCTCTCCCCATGCAATGCACTTATGCCAACGGATTTTCCAACCTTCGAAACACTGGTTGTAGTCACTTTCCGGGATGGCCTTCAGTTCCGTCTTTGCTGCGGCTTGAATCTCCTCTATCGTATAAAAACGGTATCCCCGGAACGGTCTTTTGAGCTTGGTGAACAGCCAGAAGTTCCACGGCGCCAGATCAGGTGAATACGGTGGTTGCGGAACGATATGGGTTGAGTTTTTGGCGAAATGATCACGAATTACGAGGGCAGTATGAGATTGTGCATTATCGTGGTGTAAAAACCAAGAATTGTCTTTCCACAATTCCGGCCTTTTTAGGCGGATAGCGTTACGCAAACGACGCATAACGATCAAATAATATTCCTTGTTGACTGTTTGACCGGTTGGAAGGAATTCATAATGCACAACACTACGATAATCGAAGAAAACAGTCAACCTGACCTTGATTTTTGAGCGACTTTGGCGCGATTTTTTTGGTCTCGGCTCTCTTTTGGTACGATATTCGCTCGATTGATCGGTTGTTTCGGGGTCGTAAGCATAGCTCCAAGTCTCATCGCCAGTTATAATGCATTTCATGACACCCTGGTGGTCGAAAAGCATCGTTTCACACACTTCAACGCGACGCCTTTTTTCCAAAAAATTCAATGTTTTTGGTACCAGTCGAGATTTGACGCGCTTGAGCCCCAAAACATCCTTCAAATGATATTGGTTGAGCCTTTCGATATGCCAACTTAATCAGCAAGGTCTCTAATTGTTAATCGACGGTTTTTCAACACCAAATCTTTGTCTTGTTGAACGTGAGCTTCGTCGGTTGAGGTTGATGGTGGCCCTGGACGCTCTTCGTCTTCGACACGTTCACGGCCGGCTTGGAACTCACTATACCACTTGTAAACATTTTTTTTTTTTTAGACATAGCCTCATCACCAAAGGCTTTCTGCACCATCCTCAACGTATCCGCAGCAAAAAATTGATTCCGTAAACAAAATTTAATGCAAATTTTTTGCTCAACAAATTTCGACATCGCAAAAAACGAAAAACTCACTTTTAGCCGCTCACAAAACGACACACTCAAACACTAATGAATATTTTGACATGAACTTTGACATAAATGTGACTGACAGTACTACTAACCTAAAAATAAAAATAATTCTCCAAATCCCTCGACGCGCGCAGTTTAAATTCAAATGTCACCTTATTGGGCATATTTTTGGGCACAGTAGTATAATATCTTTTAAAGGTAGGGGTGACTACAAATCATATGGATCAGCCTACGAACTTTTCAGCCCATCTGTTGCATAGGATTCATGTCAAAGTAGACATTTAGCAACAAACAATTTTATTGAGAACTAAAAAAAGAATAACAATAAAAATTTGTATAAACCAAAATAATTTGTCCTTAAAAAATCTTAAACTGCATACATATATGTAGTACTTCAATTTCACACTACAAAATAATATTTTTTCCTTTCGATAGACTGACAATGATAATTTTTAGATTACAAATTTTTAATTTACGCAGGGTTACCACACTTTTTTTACTGAAAGTTAAATAAAAAAATAAAAAGAATTTTAAGTAAAATATTTTAAAAACTCGATTACGCAAAATTAAAAAATATTTCAATTTTGAAAATTATAGATTATAAAATTTTATAAATGAATATCAGCAAAATAATATCAGTTTTACCATGGCGGTTGCAAACACCCTCAATCCTTATACTATACTTTGTACTTGTATTTATTACAGTTTCAAAAAAAAAAATAAAAAATAAATAAATAAAAAACGGCCCAAGTTCAAATGAACTTCTAATACATACTATTGTGTTATTTGTATATTCCCCTCTTTGGCTTTAACCTTTAACTTACTGTTTATCAATCCCTAACCGCTTCTTAGCCATAGAAACCGCCGATAATTTTGCTGAAGAAGAGGGATATGCAAAGCTTGAGCAATATGAGAAGTACATCGAAATTGCGAATGCATACAAAAATTTTGCTATAAACAATAACAACAACAACGTTAACATTAATAGCAATAGAAATAATAACAACAACAATCAATTTTGTACGCATGCGAATGCGAATGATGATTTAAATGCGACTAATATGAATGTTAGCATAGCTGAGTCGACCGCACAGCGAATCTGTCAAGCCAACAAAGAGAATATCTTTTGCGGCAATAACAATAAGAGCAACAGCAACTTCAAACGCAATCCGGCGCTAATAGCCGAACTCAAGAAAGACACGTTATTTCAGCGACAAAAGCACAAATTACAACCGCAAGATTATGAACTGTTAGAGTGTACAAATAGGCAGGTCCAAAATAGTAGCCATACGCCGACAAAGAGTAGTGACATTGAAAAGCGTTTAGGGGGCCGCGTTGGTGACAGTGGTGGCAAGATAGTTGCTACACAATGCCATGAGTTTCAGGGGGGTGATATGCAACAACATGTGCAAGTAGAGTCGATAGGGTTTCGTCCTATACGACCAGTTGAGCCGCGTCCTAACGCAGCCGAGACCATAGCTCAGCAACCGCAGTTTTGTTACATAGATTCCAATAATAATAACCGTAACAATCCCGGCGTTGGTGCTGGTTGTGCGCATACACATCACCATTGTGTACACCAACATCAACGCCATCCTACCGTCGGTATTGTTACTTTGCCGAATTTCGAACAGACGTTCGGTCACTTGTTGGGACGTCCAACGACAGATTTGTGTGCGGTGTACTATGACAACTACGCGCCCGTCTACGAGCAAGTCTATGAGAAAGCCAATACGGTGTCCGTGGTCACCACCACAACCGATACAGATGAAGCAGAGAACCCGTATAAGAAGTCACAAGCCTGCTGCACGCCAGCTGTTTGCGACAGCATTTTTGAGTCGTTGCGCCGTCCGTCAGCGAACGACAATAATCTCATCTTTAACATACCGTTCACTACCGAATCGCCTGATACGACCAGCACATCGGCAAACACGCCACGTAAAACTCGCTTCGATATGCCTCAAAAGCACGCCACTGCTGATGGTAGTGGTGGTAAAAGCCAGGCGCAAGCACAAGCCACAACCAGTCCTTATCGCACATTGTCGCACTTTGGCTTCAATTCACCACAACGCGACCCACAGCCCGATCACAAGCATATACCCTGTGCCAAAGAGCAAAAGAAATATGTGCCGTTGCGGAAATCAATCTCTTACGAGGAGATCTTTTCATCGCCGCGTTATGTCGATCTCTGCGAGTACTGCTTTGAGAAAGTCGTACGCCTAAAGCCGGAGGTGGCACAGCAAACACAAGTACGTATGCGTAATTTATGCGACTATAATGGCACGGGTGGCGGTATAACTGGACGTGTGCACGGCGGCACTTGTCCAGGTATTATGTATCAGTCCGGCTCGGATGGTATGGCGTACGATTATGTAGAGTATGCCAGCTCAGACACCACTGAGGAAACGTTGCCGCCATTCTCCTCACAACTCGAACCAGTACTGGAGGCGGTGGAGGAAGTTGAGCCGGACAGCAATGAAGATGCACATGCCACTATGAAAGCTTTGCCGCCTCCTACGTATACACAAACACTCAATCGTACATCCTCCAACTCTAGTTTCATTGATAAGATTATGCGTCTAAATTATTCCGAGGAGTCGGCGGATTGGAGTTATGCACACACGCCGCACAAAGTCGCCAGTAGCACTAATCTCACATTGGAGCTGGATCGCGCCATTATGGAAGATAGTCAAAAGCAACAGACCCAACAATTGGGTAGAGATTGCCCTTTGGAGGCAAAACACAACAATTCCGCGCGAGAATCCGAAGTGGAAATGGGGAGTGTGGAGAACGCCCTAACGCCTTATGTAAATGTAGAAGAAGCGTCAGATTCACAAAACTCGAATTCAGCAGATCGTCGCAGCATATCCGTTACGGAAATTTGGGAGTTTATGCAATGGCCCGAGGAAGCTAGCACATCACAGACGGAAGGTACAGATCAGTGTACCGAATCCACTACAAACCAAAATCCAAATAACGGCGCAATTTGTTTATACTATGAAAATGCACGCGATCATATGGCACACGAAGATGCATCAGACGCTAAAACAAATCAACTTACTGACACCACACCGCAAAACCCCGATTATAACGATCAACGTTTTGGCTCCAGTACAACTTCTGATAACTCGGAAAATCAGGAGCGACGCCGTTCATTGATGACGCGCGAGGAACGCACTCGCCGCAAGCTCATATTTCAGGAACTCTGGGAAGATCATATATTCTTTCTTGATGGTAAGGAATTGAATTCATTGAGCGATACCGAGTCGGCCATTGATGGACAACAACAAGAGCGTGGCGTTGCTAGTGCAAATACAATTGAGGATGTGACTGCAGAGCGATGACATTGATGACGGCAATATTGAGACAGAAAAAGTGGCTGCGACCGCGCAAACAGAAGAAGAGAACATAAAAGACGACTTTGTAGGGGGTTTGACACAGCGTACAACGCAGCTCCTCGATGCAGAAGTGTTTAATAGCCGTAGCGTGATTCTAAAGAATTCTTCGAGCGGTACTGCCATGCTTATGAGTGAAGATTATGAGAATTTAAATAAGATTGCGAAATCTGAGACGCTAATGAAACTTCAGAAAACTGAAGTCAGGCGATTTTCAATACACGACCTGGCACACGCACGTAAAGAGTACGAAACATCAGCAAATCAGGCGGCTTCAATGCTGACAATGGAGCCATTTGAGGGTAAAACTCAAAATGTGTGTGAATATTCAACCAAACAACTTGACGATGTGACAAAAACGAGTTCAACGACAGCTGAGCGGCTGCCCACGCCGCAAACTTCAAATGTTACCATAACAGCTGAGACAATACATTGCTTTGAAGCATCCGGACCCAACGAGGCGACTACTGCAGGCTCAGAAGTATATAAGAATGACACATTCGTAACACACGCTGCGAGCAAGACTTTAGGAAATACAAACACAAAAAATATGCAGTCCATTGAAAATAAATCTGCGGAGGCTTCACAAAGCAAGCCTATATCGCCTAACGTAGTCCATAGGGGAACCTCTCAACGGGCTTCGACACCGACGCCGCTCTTAAGTAAACCCAAGTGCCGAAGACTGTCAGCCCCACAGCCACAAACCACCTTATTTGAAGCTGATCTGAATATGCCAAAGGCGTTCGCTGTCCCTGAGAGACGGAGCAGATCCGGCAGTAACGGCGAACAATCAGCCGGCACATACAATAACTGTACTTCACAGCAGAATTTGTTTTTTCGTGAAGATCAGTTGGACGAGATTGCTGTTGACACTGCTGTTAGTCGAATGCATAGGGAAATTGTTGAAGCTGGCACCGCTTTAATTGAGGAGAATGTAGAAAAGGATAAAGTAAAGCAGAGTACTTTTGCCTGTACTGCGAAAAATCACAACGAAAGCACTTCAGAGCTGGAAGTAGCTAAAATCTTGATTAACGAGCTCAGAGCACCAACTATGGAGCGTGCAAAAGCCGGTATGGCATTACCAACCGATGACCAAAAAAACAAGTCGGATCACAATGCCCATACCACAAGAAACTTACCGGATGTTACGCGTGTCGCACGACTAACCGCCGAAGCATTGAACGAGGCATCAAGTAAAGGATATACTGCACCCAGAACAACAAAACGTCCGCGAAAAAAGACTAATGTGCTAAGCAAAACGTCGAGCAACGAAGCGTCGACCTCCATACAAGCGGCAGCACAACGTACAGCGAAAGAGTTAAAGTCAATGTGTGAACCAAAGTTCGAAGAGTACGCGCTCTTCAAGCAAAACATACATACCCCAACTTCACCAACACTCAACGCCGACTGCGAGGCCGAAGATTATATACGACTAATTGATAAGGATGATATGGAGTTTGGAGAACTTTTGGAATCCGACGAACATGAGGATCTCACTAAATTGGACGAAGAGTTCGAAGAGCTGCTGTTGAACGTTGAAAATTTACAATTGCAAACACAAACACGCACGCGGCAACGTGGCGGAGAAGCTGATTATGCGATCAATGATGTTGACGATGACGACATAGACGAGACAGATAGTCATTTCAATGCAATGGAACGTACAATATTGCGAAAAATTAAAGAAAATCAACTAAAAGAGAGCGAGGAGATCTTCGATAAAATTGAAACGACTATTCGCAATAAAATGACGCCAGCACAGATCGAGCAGTTGGTTAGAGAACAATCGTTAAATATAACCGAACAAGGTGCTGACGAGTCGCACAGTTCCCACAGCACATTCACGGCTTCTACCTCAGATTCGAAATTTTTATCTGCACACACTACTTTGGGAGAGTCGGGTGGCGATAGCATACTACAAAAGCATGAATTGATTGAAGTGGCTGAGGAAGAACGCGATAATGCTGCACACCGCACAAGATCTAGAAATGCTGATAAGGAGGATGCTCATAACTGCAGTCGTCAAGCGAGCAGCGTTGGCGCATGTGCATTGAGAATGCACACCTCCGCCCAAAATTTGAGACGTTCGCGCTCACTAACACCATCAACAGGAAATTGCGAACTATCTCCACCGCCGCCGAAACTTAACAAGACAACAACACCGCCACAAGAGGAGCGTAGGTCGTTAAGTGCGCGCGACGATTTGGGTGGCTGTAAACATAAGACTGGGGCACGCATCTCAAGCAGATGGCCACGTGCCAGCAGTTCCACACCGGAGATAAAGTCCTCAAAACGTAATTTCATATTAGAAAATATACGCAATGCATCCAAACCGCGACACGGTAACAGCAGCAACGACAGCGGTAGCGACATTCGAGGCAGTTGCGTTAAACGCCTGCAGGGCAATGCACAGGCTATATTTTGTAAGAATCCCTTCGGACCACTAAACGCAAAGAGCAATAGCGCAAAAGTGCTCTTTAGCAGCATGTCCAATAGCAGTTTGACCAGCTCCACCACATCCTCTAGCCGTACGGTGGTGAAAAGTAGCAGCCAGACCAGTAAACAGTTAAGTCCACGCAATTCCTCAACTGGCGTTTATACATTCCAATCGAAGTTGGTGCGCGGCTCGCCACGTTTCTGGGTGAGTCTTACACAACCCAGCGTTAAGAAGTTGCAGGCACAAAAGCGACGTAGACGCTCACAGCACCGCACGTTTCGTGTGAGCCCAAATGATTCCACAGGCAGTTTGCGCGATCACACTGAATCGCGTGACAATGCGCAGGAGAGTTGGGAAGAGGTGTATGAGTTAGAAGCATGTGAAGCGGAAACTGTCTGTAATGAAGTTGCCGGTGCACAGAAAGATACAACGGATGTCACACAAGATACCGTTATGTGTGCAATGGGCACCGCAAGCACGCAAAAAGTGGCTCAAGCAGTCGCTAACGATGGCGCTGCATCGTCCGTTGCCGGTAGTGATGGTGTTCAGCACGAACTCGAAGCCCTCGGTGAACAAATACAGCAATTGCAACCGCGTCTCGACAAATACAAACGTAAAATGCGCGATTTCGGTGATCACGTGGCCAAGTGTACGCGTCATATGGACGATTGCATTGCGGTGCAGGGTGATATTGTCGAAGGGCAACGCCAATTGCGCGAACAAATGTCGCTGCAACAATATGCGGAGCATGTAATGTGCCAAGTGCACACTTACTCCATCTCGGAGACGGAGGATTAGCGTGTTTGGCTGATAGGGTTGAGGTTGTAGGGAGGGTATGGGACAACAGTTATAAATTTTTTATGTAGGCGGTTTTTACGCATCACTTTTATAGTTTCATATATTTTTTTGCATTTTTTATCTTATTATAATTTGCAAAATTTGAGAATTTAAATGAAGTAACAAGCAGGTTTATTTAAATTTTCAAATTTTTTAATTGGAAAATGTAAACAAATGGCAAAAAATACGAAAAAGAAATAATTCTGATTGATTGAGACATTTGAAGAATAATTTAGCAAAATTAACCAGCTTTGATTAATTTTTCGTGGATTTCAATGGCACTTGGTAAACGATTTTTAAAAATAAATGAAATGAATTAAATGATAATAATACCGCCTTTGAATTTATGAAAACATTTTATATTTAAATTTTTATGAATTTTTATTTAAAATTTTTTTTTGAAGAATTTTAAGTTTTTTAATTTCAAATTTTATGTGCTTTAAATAATAAATATTTTATTTAAAATTGTAATTATCTAAAAACAAAATGTATTTGCAAAATTTTAAGTGTGGCATGAAGAAAAGATAGTAACTTCGATCAATTTTGATTTTTATGTTTTTTTTTAATAACTTCAATTTTAAGTCTCATTTGATTTTATATTGCAAATACGTGCTGCCAAATTTTCTTAAGAAACAAAAAAAAAAAAACAATCCAAAAATAATAATTTTAATAAAAATTTTTCTATTAATAAATTTCGAAGGAAAATTTATTACGTTTTATTTATTAATGAAGAAGAAATTCGAAAAAATATATTTATTTATTTATTAAAGAAATATGTGGAGACTTATAACATTATAGGTTTTTATAATTTTTGGTTATCAGTGTTAATGATATTTTTTTATTTTATTATTATTATTTTTTTTTATTATTTTTTATTTATTTTTTATTTTGTTTTATTATTATTATTATTTATTTTATTTTATTTTTTTATTTTTATTTTTTATTTTTTTATTATTATTTTATTTATTTTTTTATTATTTTTTTTTATTTTTTTAATTTTTATTTTTTTATTTTTTTTATTTTTTTTTATTTTTTTTATATTTTTTATATTTTTTTTTATTTTTTTTATTTTTTATTTTTTTTTTTAATTTTTTTTTTATTTATTTATTTGTTTTATATATTTTTTTTATTTTTTTTATTATTTTTTTATTATAATTTTTTTTTTTTTAATTCGCTACTATTCTTCAAGCTCTGAAATTGTTTAGTCAAAATGTGTGACAAATGTTCTCAAGTCAAAACTATTTAATAATGAATTATAGAAAAAAACTGCTAGTTACAAAATATATGTATAAATAAACTACTCAACTGTCCCATCGTATGTCACCAACGCTGCCGCTGAATTGTACGCTCTTTCTAAAACCACTCTTTTTTTACTGAAAAAATATGAAATTTATTTTTACTTTAATATTCTTACGTATTTTTCGTTTTGTTGCAAACAAAATTATTTTATACCAACTACTGGATTATTTTTAAAAAGAAAAAACAATAATTTTCTGTTTTGTTCGCTAAATACCGTTATTTAATCATATTCTCTGCGTTTTTATTACAAAATATTGAAATTTTTATATACCATTTAAAATTGCATATATGAAACACACACAATTTTGATTTCTTAAACACGAGTATAAATAATGCACAACGAAATTTGTAACCACTTTAAATTCTGCAGAAAATATTATAAAATTTGTGAAATTGAATTATTTAACTGTTTTTGTATTTAAACTGTGTATGAATATCGCATATTAAATGGGCTTTGGCTTACTTTATTTTCACATACATACTCTTACATATGTACATACCATATATATATGCATATAATGCACATTCATATACATATGTATTTGTAACAAAAAGTAAATATATTAGACCAAATGAAAATTTGCGGTGTCATCAATTTCATGTATCGTTTAACTTAACCCATCGCCATGTTCTATGTGTAAATATATGTATGTAATTGTTTATGCAGTAACATGAGTTCTTGCTTGTATATATTCATTTATCTAGTTTTTATTTTGGTGTGGAACTAACTAATTATTTTTAATTTGAAATAATTTTGATTTTTTTAATTAATTTTTTTCCTCATATTGAAAATAAAATATATATCAATAATTATTTTATTGTAAAAAAAATTTACTTAAATAAAAAGCATACATTTCTTAATATCATAAGTACATATTTATATTTCTAATGTTGTGCTGCCATATATATATTTATGGAACTAAAACTTAAAAACATTTATATCAGATTTTCAAGTCTCTTTATATACAAATACTTGCTCTAAACACATTTATATCAGATTTTCAAGTCTTTTTATATACAAATACTTGCTTTAGACACTAAGGGATCAATAGTATGATACTAATTCGAGTTTAAGTTTTAGTGTTTATGAAAAACGACAATTTAGTAGCGGGCAAAGCTTTGAAATCAAATTTTCCGTATGGTAATCACCAAAGACATTCACAATTTCGTGTTTAACACCAAACACTAAAGTTCCACATAAACTCGAGTTCGTGACGTAAAACGAATTTTCTTTAAATAGTTTAAATAAATGTATTAAGTTTAAGCAGACTGAAGATCACAGGCTAAATATGCCAATACCAAGTTAGTTTAAGAATGTTAAATTGCCACATAATACTAATAACCTTATATAATATTCTTAAAGTTGACTAAGATTCTCCTGTGACTATCATTATCACTTTTGGAGAGTCGTTAATTTTTTAAAAAGTTTTCAAATTACGGGTCATGAATATTTTAGTAATTAGATTTCTCTACTTGTGTGGACAGTTTTATAATAGTGACGACAAATTTTCTCATCTAAAATAACTCTCAAGGCGCTTCTTCTTAACAACAACAGCGCGCCAGTCATTTCTTTTTTTTCGCAATGTGGCGCCAATTGGAGATTCCAAGCGAAGCCATGTCCTCTTCACCAGGTTTTCCAGCGGTCTTCTGCTACTCCCAGCGGGAACCAGCTTCGAATACTTTCAAAGCCAAAGTGTTTTCGTCCATACGTACGACATGACCTAGCCAGCGCAGTCGCTGTCCTTTAATTCGCTGAACTATGTCAATGTCGTCGTATATCTCATACAGCTCATCGTTCCATCGAATGCGTGGCCAATACGCAAGGACCATAAATCTTTCGCAGCCTTCCTCTCGTAACGTCGACTCATCAGATGTTGTCATCATAGTCCATGCCTCTGCATCATATAGCAGGACGGGTATAATGAGTGTCTTATAGAGTTTTGTTTTTGTTCGTCGAGAGAGGACTTCACTTCTCAACTGCCTAATCAGACCTACGTAGCACCTGTTGGCAAGAGTTATTCTGCGTTGGATTTCGAGGCTATCATTGTTGTTGCTGTTTATACTGGTTCCAAAATAGACGAAATCATAAACGACTTCAAAGCTATGAATGTCAACAGTGCCAAGTCGCGAATGCGACGACTGTTTGTTTTATGACAGGAGATATTTCTTCATGCCCTCGTCCACTACCAGACCCATTTGCTTCGCTGACTTATCCATTCTGAGGCCAAATGATATCAATATCATCGGCC
Organism: Bactrocera zonata; assembly: GCA_037783105.1. NCBI lineage: Eukaryota > Metazoa > Arthropoda > Insecta > Diptera > Tephritidae > Bactrocera > Bactrocera zonata. Next base: position 159,303 of record JBAWJQ010002072.1, on the reverse strand, counting down.
TACGCCAACAGCTGTACACCTTTATAAAAGATGCTACTCATTTTTCTCAGTAACTATTCACAAAGGAGTCGCCTTGTCTGAAACATCGTTTGGTATCGAATGGCTCGGAGAGGTCTTTCCCCATCCTGACAGAACTTTTGGCACAGTTTACACACCGTATTAGTATTGCGGTAATACCAAATTCAGACATCGCGGCATAAAGGTAGCTCCTTTTCGTGCCAAGATTTGACAGTTGTTGATTTTCCTGGCCTAAAGCTATACTGACAAGGTTCAAACAGTTGATGGGCTTTAATCTTTCACACAATACGCTCGAAATAACCTTATATGCGATGTTGAGTTGGCTTTTTCCGACGGTGCTTGGCGCAGATTGTGGGGTCTCCCTGATGCATGCTCCTTATAAGTTTTTCGCCGCCGACACTTAATCTGGGTAAAAATACTTATACAATTTTTGGTACTTATCTTAAAGTTTAAGAAGCTCTAAAGGAAATAGTAAGGGTCGACGTAGCTCTCAAAGCGCCAGCTGACAGCACTCAACAGAGAAGACAAGGAGACATAATCGGCACTCTGCAATAAAATTGTTCGAATGTACTACTGTGCCCCAAAAATAAGGTTACATTGTATTTATTTTGATAATTCTTTATTTATTCTTCCAAATCAATTTCATCCCCTTCAAAGTAATCCCCTCCCGATGCAATGCACTTATGTCAACGGATTTTCCAATCTTCGAAACACTGGTTGTAGTCACTTTCCGTGATGGCCTTCAGTTCCGTCTTCGCTGCGGCTTGAATCTCCTCTATCGTATAAAAACGGTGTCCCCGGAGCGGTCTTTTGAGCTTGGTGAACAGCCAGAAGTCCCACGGCGCCAGATCAGGTGAATACGGGGGTTGTGGAACAATATGGGTTGAGTTTTTGGCAAAATGATCACGAATTACGAGGGCATTATCGTGGTGTAAGAACCAAGAATTGTCTTTCCACAATTCCGGCCTTCTTAGGCGGATAGCGTTACGCAAACGACGCATAACGTTCAAATAATATTCCTTGTTGACTGTTTGACCGGTTGGAAGGAATTCATAATGCACAACACCACGATAATCGAAGAAAACAGTCAACAAGACCTTGATTTTTGAGCGACTTTGGCGCGATTTTTTTGGTCTCGGCTCTTTTTTGGCACGATATTCGCTCGATTGATCGGTTGTTTCGGGGTCGTAAGCGTAGATCCAAGTCTCATCGCCAGTTATAATGCATTTCATGACACCCTGGTAGTCGGAAAGCATCGTTTCACACACTTTAACGCGACGCCTTTTTTTTCCAAAAAATTCAGTGTTTTCGGTACCAGTCGAGATTTGACGCGCTTGAGGCCCAAAACATCGTTCAAAATGGTATTGGCTGAGCCTTTCGATATGCCAACTTCATCAGCAAGGTCTCTAATTATTAGTCGACGGTTTTCAACACCAAATATTTGATTTGTTGAACGTGAGCTTCGTCGGTTGAGGTTGATGGTCGCCCTGGACGCCCTGGACGCTCTTCGCCTTGTTTACGGCCGGCTTGGAACTCACTATACCACTTGTAAACATTTTTCTTAGATATGGCCTCATCACGAAGGGCTTTCTGCACCATCCTCAACGTATCCGCAGCAGAAAATTGATTCCGTAAACAAAATTTAATGCAAATTCTTTGCTCAACAAATTTCGACATCGCAAAAAACGAAAAACTCACTTTTAGCAGCTCACAAAACGACACGTATCTCAAACACTAATGAATATTTTGACATGAAATTTGACATAATTGTGACTGACAGTACTACCAACCTAAAAAAAAATAATTCTCCAAATCCTTCGACGCGCGCAGTTTAAATTCAAATATCACCTTATTTTTTGGACACAGTAGTACATGATATGGTTTTCTCTTCAACTTAAAAATATTCTATTAGACAGAGTTTACAAACTCTTATCTGCAAAGCTGATGCAGACCTTCCAAATTTTGTAAACTAATCTACAACAAATATGTCCATATTTGAATTGTATTCTTATTCATACCTTGTCAAATTGTCGTGTCGTATCGTCTCGTTTTCGTAAAAATTGTAACTTATCCATTTGTCGCCTCGTCTCTTTGTCTTCGTTTGTCTACATGTCGGATGTTTTGCCTATCGTGTCTCACATATCCATATACCATTTATCATGCCATTACAGCTACATTCCACCAACAAGAAATTCCATTATCACTTACAACAAACACAAAAATTCATATGAATCATACTCAACAATCATATGAGATTCATGCATCACAAAAATTTGACCTCTTGAAAATCGAAACTCTGCATAATTTCACCAGTGTGGCAGCAATTGCTAAGAAATATGCATTTCTGTATAAGCCGCGCAGCGTAGATATGAGTAAAGTATATTCGAGTCGAAATTTGTTGGTGTTTAATGTTTGGATGATACATAAAATTGAAATATTCCCACATTACACTTATCCACTACCGGATGGAGCGGCTAAGCTCAAAGCAAATACCAACAACTTGGAGCGCTCTCCCGAGCAAATTGTACTAGAACCCGAACATGAGAACCCCGAACAAGACAAATGCGTAGCGGACGCCGCCACTCATACGCCATCACTATCATCTTCACCGCCTGCGGACACCAACTCAATGCAGCCCTATCGCACCTGCTCTCATTATGGCTTCAACTATCCGTTGACATATCAACCTCATATCACAATACATCCAGCACATTTGCTCACCGCCGTACAGTTGCAGCGTGAAAAGGTAATCGCTTTCATTAAATCGACTGCTTTGAGTTTAAATACTGGCTATTTACAACAACAACGACGTGAACTTTACTCCACTCGGCAGCCGCGTGCGCCACGTTTGAAATCCTGCGAAGCGCTACGACTCACCAGTAATGCCAGCAAGGAGGCGGCGCCGCAACATACAACAACGCACAGCGACAGCACAAACAACAACGATTCGAATGGCTCATATATTTCGGTAAAAGAAATAAAACTGGAGCCTACCAAAAGGCGGCGGCGCATCAGCAAGGTGTCCAGTGATCGTAGTTGTGAGAGTGCGAGCGTAGCCGGTCGCGTACAGCAGCTATCCGAACATGATCGTGATATGCATACGCCACAGTTGACACACGCGCACTCGCTCTCTGAGCAGTTTTCATCGTTGCTCTCTATCGGTGGCACCTCTTATCCAGCGGGCTCGCATAGCCACACTGCCGATCTGGAGGAGGGCGTGGAAGAGGAGCATCATCATGTAGACGACGGCGTTCACCAACAACACTATGATGATGATTCAGGTGATAATTATAGCGCGGTATTTGCGCGTTCTGCCACGCCCACCACACAACGCGCTTCCTATTTACTACGCGATTTTCTACCCGCAAATGCGCAGCCACTTGAGATGCCGGAACACAAACCGGAATCGGAACAAGAATTGCATCACACAAATGTCAAAGTGCTTACTTCCACACCAAAAGTGCGCAAATTGCTTAATTCGTGCGATGATGATGAACCCGACGAAAGACACTTGTACGCTCATCACTCACACAAACAAATCAAATTGACTGTGAATTCGAAGGCGCAGTCCGCTGCACTAAAGCGCCACTCTGCGCATCACTACAGCGGAAACTCCCACTGCCGTCGCCGCCATAAGCGTTGGTCTACCACACGAACGTTACCGTCATGTCACCGCTTCGCTATCGGAAGCTGGCTCCTCGTCAGCAGCGTCGTCTTTGCGTTCGCTGGAGATACACATCAATATTAATGTGAAGAACTCGGATTGCGCGCGCACTTTGCAAACGCATGAGACGGAGTTTCGTCGCAAACTGGAGCGCATCATTAACGAGGAGATTAACGTTATTGCTCAGCAATTGAGCGCCGGCGCGCAACAGCACTCGACCGATAGCAATAATATGTGCGACGGTCTTCATATGGAACACAATGCCAATTCACTACTCGACTTGTCGAACGTCAGCGCGCATCATCTCTTGCAACACAGCGCACACTTGGAGACTTTGAGCGACTTGCGCTTAGCTGGTACGCTAGCTGCCGGACAGCAGCGAATGCACAGCAAGGCCGCACACACAAAGTCACATGCACAAACACACGCACAGCGTAGGGATAGGGCAGCATCTTGCAATTCTACGGACTCTACCTGTTGCGTTAGTGGCGCTGCCACTAAAGCCGATCAACCGCTGACACCTCAACAACTCGAGGTGGTCGCTATGCTCGAGCAGGAGTTGGAGAGCCTGTTGAATGGCATCATCTGCGCCAATGCGTTGCACAATCATGCGGTCATGTGTGACTGCAAGATGAAGGTGGCGCAGATTTCAAAGGAGTTGCGCACCTCCTTGAGTGCCGGCAAGTAAACTGACCGTGTGCGAAAATTTCTTAAATATACATACTACACTATTGAAGTGTAGCTTAAAGATCGATTAGTGTTAAATTATTATTATTATTTTTTTTTTTAATTAAAAAAATTGGAATTTTTTAGGTTAACTTTGTGCACAAAAACGAAGTGAAGTACTTAATGCAAATATGTTTTCATAATAAGTGTTATTATTTAAAAAAAATACTATTTTTCACAAGCTTTCAAAACTAATTGGAAAACAGTTTAAAATTCCTTAATACATCCAATATCTTGGCAAAAAAATGAAATTGTGATTCATTTTATTTACTAATGAAGAAATCAATTTTGAGTTATTTTTCTGATATACAAAAGTTGTAATAATGATACATTCTTTCACAAACTCTTTTTGTAAGCAATATTTTTGTTTAGAAATATAATAAAAAAATTGCTAAAAGATTTACAAATATGAAGTTTAAGAAATATTTAGAACACAATTAAAAATATCTGTTTACATATATTTTTCCACCGGTACTTTCCCAAAATAAAATAATAGAGTCCTGAGTCCTCAACCTGAGTTAGTCTTAGATTTGATCTCATCTTGATAGTTACCAGACACAATGTAGTACCACTAAAAGTATTATTAGTTATAAAATATTCATACTGAAGTAGATCTAAAAAATCAAAGGAAAAGATTTACCGAGTTGCTCAGCATTCGGCCATAACCATATGTTGTACAGTTGTCAATCAAAATCATTAAACCTTCTCCTAAAAGTTCTTTTCTGACAATCCACTCACTTAGCCGACCTCAACTGAAGTCTACCTTAAAAGTAAAAATACAGATAACTGTTTTTATGTGGGCTCTGAAAAAAAACTTACCACCACAAGAAAATATTGAGCCGTTTTTTGATCTGAAAAAAGATTCCGCTCTTCATAAAGTTAGAAATTGCCAGTTTGGTAATTTAACAACTTATTATTAAGCGAAAAGCGGTTGTAAAATATTACGGCATGAGCGTTTTAGTAAAAGATTCCCGAAAACATCTGCTTGGCCAACATTAAGGGATCGTCTAAGTGTGACCCTCCAAAAAATATTACGGCGTGAGCGTTTTAGTAAAAGATTCCCGAAAACATCTGCTTGGCGAACATTAAGGGATCGTCTCAGTGTGACCCTCCGAAAAATCACTGATTTTCGCGATTTTTTTTTCAATATTGAAACTAACTAATTAGTCGTATTTGTCTTTTTAAAAATAAATACATTCATGACGAATACAAAACGATTTTTTTATGTTTATTTATTGGGTGTATAATAGTTAAATAAATTGTTGAAATGATCACGTAAAAAAATGTCAGGTACGATGTTCACGATTGTGGCCGCAATTTTGGTCTTAAACAAAAATTTCAAAAAGGTTATTAATCTAAAGGAAAGTCGTCTATTAGCGCTATGGAAGCCTTTTTTTGTTTTGAAATTTGACAAAATGGCGGCGGTTTGAACAAAAAGTATCGAATTTGTCCCTTTTTTCGACAGTTTTTCGTAGAAAAAAATAGGAAGATTTAAAAAAAAAATAAATAAAAGCTTCTATAGCGCCATAGCGAATGACATTAAAAATGTTCTCCCCAAATTGGAACTAGATATCTTCAAAATTCTTCCTGTGAGAGTGTAAACGATGCGCTATGTTCCTCATTCTATTCACTTTCCACAGGAAACGCTGTAGTGACCGTAATAGTTTGAATTTCGATTTCAAAATTTGAGAGAATCTTTATTATAATGTATACTATCCGATAATGCAACAAAAAAATCGATTTCTCGAAAATTTCACAATGAGACGATCTCTTAAGCGATCAATTAACTTTAAGCTAAAATATTTTCTAATTTTTAAGCTAACTATTTTTAAGCAGTTTAGCAATGGAAGCAAGAAGCCTACAAATTAAGCATGCAAGAGCTCAACTAGTCTATAAGAATTATAACAATTTATGCATAATTTTATGTAAGTGAAGCACTAATCAATGTGGAACAGGTAAACATGATTTTATAATTTTATTTTTCTACTTTTATTTTTGTTACTTATTTTAATATATTTTAGTATAAACTGCATGCTTGTTGGAAAAGAGTATCAAATAAAGATTTTAATGTTTCGAAAGCAAAAAATATTATGAGCAACTAAAATAATCAAGCACAATACATATGAATTATGTACACAGTTTTAGAATTTATTTTATATTTTTATATTTAACTACATGCATGCTTAAGTAGCTTAATTTTTGTGTTTGTGTAAACGCTGTATATGATGTACATACATACATACTTACAAATTTATTGTAATAAACAAAAATTAACCCTTGAATAATCATACATACACTTTAGAAACACAATGCAACATTTGTCAACATTTGCAGCATCCACAATGCCATTTAACATATGCATGTACATTCACACACTTCTATACATATATATGCACTCAGTTTCTATACATACACACCAAACATACCCCACAAACATACATATCATTCCTTCCATCTCATATTTGCTTATGTTTTGTGTATAATTAGCATTTGTGCATTAGTTGTTTGCCATCAGCAGCCTTCATTTGCGTAAAATCGATTTGTTTTAAATTGGAAATATACATTTTTATTACTATTTTATTAATGTTAACTATGCAATTGCATTTTCAGGTGAGAATGTACAAAATGGCGATCACTCCGAAGCTCATTTGAGCACATTTTCACAAAGCAGTAAAGAGGTAAGTGTAGTTTAATTTTATTATTACATTGTTTTTGTTGTACTTGCTTTGTAAATCACATCATTTTCTTATTCAACGTTCTATATCGAACAACACGACGACCATATTATTAACTATACCAAAAAAAAAAAAATCAAACAAAATCTAAAAAAATTAAGAAGGGTTCAGGCATAGCTCATTTCGAGTTAATACAGCACGTTACCAAATAATCGCAGTATAAGACATATAACCATAACTTCTTTAGTTCCTTTTTTCATAACCTCAATCGAATTAGAAAGCGTACAGCATAGCGGAGTTTTCAGTTTCCGAAATGGAAAATTCACAAGCACCCATAATTTGCCATTGCGATATACAAGGTGCGTTCCAAAGTAAACAGGACTTAAAAAAAGAACAAATGTTTTTTTCGGCAAAATCAATTTATTTTATTCAAAATAGTCTTCTTCTGCTTCAATACGAACGAGTGTTTTAGCGATGTTGGCCGGTATGGCAGCCAGTATGCCGGTGCAAGCCTTTTGAATGGCCTCTACGTCTGCATAACGCTTTCCTTTCATAGGCAAATGCATTTTTCCGAAAAGGAAGAAGTCGCACGGTGCAATATCAGGTGAATACGGGGAGTGGTTAATGGTTAAAATGTGATTTTTGGTCAAATAATCGGTCACAAGCGTCGATCGATGAGAGCAATTTTTGGTCGTCAGTCAATTTGTGCGGAACAAACCATGCACACACCTTTTGTAAACCTAATTGTTGAGTAAAAATGCTATAAATCGATGTTTTGGAGATGTTCAATTCCATTTCAATGATGATTTCGGTTGATTTTTGATGTTTCGATGAAATTTCCGGTGATCACGGATTTTGATTGACCCACAAGTTCATCGTCATTCATGTCCTCCGCAACCGCTTTGAAAACGTTGAAACCACTCGTGCACTCTGCTACGGGATAGGCAATCATCGCCATAAACTTTTTTCATCAATTGAAACGTTTTGGTAAAAGTTTTACCAATTTTAAAACAAAATTTAATGTTGGCTCCTTGTTCGAAGCTCATTTTCGCACCGATAACACAAACATACTGACACTTAAAACGCAATAACTTCACTTCCAATCGATGAAATGTCATGAAATTCTCAATGGACAATCGATAAAGATAGCAGATTCTAACGCACCAGTCGACATATATGTACATACGTAGATGGCCCCACCAGGGAGCGCTAGATTCAAAAAGTCCTGTTTACTTTGGGACACACCTTGTAAAAAGAGTTCGGGTTTTGATATATATTTTTAAACAACTATTTCGAATTTGATTGAACACCAAAGTAAGATTTGAGCGAATATACATATGATGTTTCCTGCTTAAAAGCATTTTTTTTGCTACTTTTTCGGTTATGCACAAAACTCTCTGTACTTTTTAATAATTTATACCTCTTCAGCTTCTATACCATACATAAGCAGCTTTTTCTGTAGTAAAAGCTTTCGTCATTCTATTTTTTCGTGACAGCACAGTTTAGAAAACCTCTTTTTGTCGGGAACTACGTTTAAATATAGTAAAAGTACCTTCCGTGTATTTTCGTTGATAAGATATGTCATAAACCTAAATTATTATTGAAGCATTAGCCTCAGGACCTCAGCAATAACAAACTTCGTCCAGCTTTTTAAAGCTTTTAATTTCGGATTTATTTTAAAAACATTAATTTTTTTTTAAATCGTCGCTAAATATCTCATCTGAAATCAGATTTTCAAAAGTTGGTCGAATTTCGAAAGTTCTTGACTTCGTGGAAGGCTTTTATTGAATGGCGTTGCTGGAATAAATTCCGTTGAAGTAGTTAAATACGAGGTCTGCTATATATATTTCGGGCCTAATAATGAAAATAGGAATATTTATCAACAAAAATGGTTTTATTGTTTTTCAAAATATTCTCCATCAAGATTTATACACTTTTGCATGCGCTCAAACCAATTTTCGAAGCACTTTTTCCACTCCGATTGAGACACCTCTAAAACATGGTTTTTGAATGCTTCAACAGCATCTTCTGGCGACGAAAATCGTTGACCACGCATTATTTTCTTGATGTGTGGGATTAAAAAGAAGTCATTGGGTGCCAAGTCAGGGCTGTACGGCGGATGACCCATCAATTCGACGTTTTGGCCGGTCAAAAAGAGGCTGGTTCGAGCCGATGTGTGAGAGCTCGCATTGTCATGGTGCACAATGATTCGTCTTCTCTTGTTCGTTTTTCGAATTTCTCCGAAGACTTCAGGCAAACAAATGGTGGTGTACCACTCAGAATTGACCGTCCTACGTTGCTCAAGCGGAACAGTCGCCACATGACCAGTTTTGCCGAAGAAACAGGCGACCATTTGCTTCGAAGTGCTTCTTCCACGAACAACTTTCGTTGAATTTGGCTCGTCTTGGAAGACCCACACGGTCGATTGCTGTTTTGTTTCGGGCTCATACGCATAGATCCATGATTCGTCACCTGTGACGATCTTATAAACGTCTTTTGAAGCACCGCGATCGTATTTTTTCAGCATTTCTTTACACCAATCCACACGAGCCTTTTTTTGAGCGATTGTCAAATTGTGCGGGATCCAACGAGAACAAACCTTTTTTTACGCCCAGATGTTCATGCAATATCGAATGTATGCTGGTGGGAGAAATGCATAGGCATGCCTCTATCTGAAGGTATGTTACATGACGGTCTTGCATTATCAGTTCACGTACGGCATCGATGTTTTCTGGCACAACGGCTGTTTTTGGACGACCTTCACGGAATTCGTATTTGAGCGAGCGTCGGCCACGATTGAATTCGTTGTAACAGTTTTTCACAGTGCTATAGGATGGTGCTTCATAGCCATACAAAGATTTTAGTTCATCGATGCACTCTTGTCGTGATAATCCACGTCGAAAGTTGTGAAAAATGATCGCACGAAAATGTTCACGAGTTAATTCAATTTTTTGGCCGAGATGAATTTTTTAATTCCCTGTAAATAAAACAATTCACGATTAAATGACAAAACGTTCTGAGTGATGTTATGCTAAAAAATGTCAAACTTTCCAATGGAAATGTCAGATTGCACCTGGCAACACTTAGTGTTGCGTAGGCCAGAAATATATATAGCAGCCTACGTATTATACCCAATTTATAATTATTTTATGCTTAGTCAAATGCGCTTAGTGTAGAGGAAGGAATACCGTTAAAACTGCTTCAACATAACCTCATTTTATTTTAATATTCACTTCAATGGACAGTTCGCCTTAGCCGAGTGTTTATCCCATTTCGTTATAGTTATGTCATATCATTTTTTATCACTTCATGTGAATGCCGTTATATGATTTCAATATTTTTGTGTTAAAAATAACCCATACATGCATAAATCACATCCAACCCTGCTGCATTGTGTGCGCATGTATGTTTTACTAACACTGCTCCAAACGATATTCTCATTGCAAATTTCTATTACGGTTCCAGGATGTGTCTACGGATGGTTCGCCCAAGAAAGACAAGAAGAAGAAGAAGGGTCTTAGGACACCATCGTTCTTGAAGAAGAAGAAGGAAAAGAAGAAGGCCGAAGCTTAAGTTGAGCACGAGCAACTGTTTAAGGCAGCGTAACAGAAATAAGAAAAGTGACAAAAACAAAAACAAAAAAAAAAAACAGAGCAACTAAATTAATGCAGCTACGTAAAAAGAGTGTGGATGAAATAAGGACGAAGCAATGATGCGAGTATAAACGTGCAGTTTATACATACAATATATAAGAAAATACAGATTAAAGCAAAACATGATAACATAAAATTTTAAATCGTTTAAATATAAAAATATGACTACAGCAGATTCTATAAATCATTTAAGCAAATGTCATGCAACAACAACAAAAAGAGAGAACAATTGCATTTGAAACAAATAACAACAAAGGAACAACAAGCAACAACAAATAAACGATTTAGAAGCAAAAGCATACAACAGTTGATGCACGAAAAACCAGCGAACATTTAACATACTTATATAACGGTAAAGCAAATAAATTAAAATACATTTAAGCGACAAAGCGATAAGGGGCAACGCCGACAGCAAAAGTAACAAACAAAGGATAATTAAGATATTAATTGAAAACAACAAACATTTTATTAATTGAGGCAAAATGCAAATTTATTAATGGCAGGACAATGGAGAGCAGCTCTTTAATTATATATATATAAAAAAAAAACGTAAAATTATATGTATATTAAATTTAAGGACAACAGTAAAAAACAAATCCAATGTAATGCATAAATTATAAATTTTCAGATATATGACAAACAACAACAAACATGATGATAATTATTTTTATTATTGCAAACAAACAAAACAAAAATATGCGTATTAAATAAAAACAACAAAAAATATTTAGAACACACAACACCTTTTTTATAATAAATAAATATAGACGTTTATATATGAAAATATAAATTGCAAAGGAATTTAGATTTATAATAAAATGAAGAAGAATCATTTAAAAATGTCAGGTAGGACAAAAAATTAATTAAATTAAATAAAGCTTTTGTGTTGATAGACGTATACATGTAAACTAGGCGACGATTGGCGGCGTTTAAGCGAAGTGCATTAGTTGGAAGTGAGAAAAGAGTGTTTGTATGTAGAACAAGACTTGGCGCGAACAGTTAGGAAGATGCAAATTCCTGCATGCAAAGTGTAGATGGAAAATATTTGAAACATAGCATTTATTAATTTAATAAATTATGAAAAAATAAACAAGTTTGTTTAACGTCTAACTCAAAATTTAAATTATTAATAAAAATAACACGAAATATTACCCAAACTAACTTGTAAGAAAGACTTTTTCGTGGTTTTGAGGCGTGTAAAATATATTAAAATTACATTTTTTAAATTGCAATGCAATTGTATGCAGCACACCGAATAATTTTTTTTTACTTAATCCATATACTATATATTCTACTTAAAGGCAGGCAGGCTGTTATCAAAAAAAGGTAAAAATAAAATATACTTGATAAACATAAAAACACTCACACAAATTTGTTTGCGTAGCAGTATTATTTTTATTATACATGCGTATACTTAAATCTGCAATCAGGCATATTACTGTCTGTATTATGTTATCTAACTAAAAGCGCAAAACAAGGTAAATTCTATAAGTTGCGTAGCGTGTGAAAATCGAATTTTTGCAAAATGGCTTTATTATTGTTTTTGTTAAAATTTAAATTTACTACCAGCGTGCTGAAAAGGTTAGCTGTGAAATTAACTTGGGAGTCCTTAATCATTATATTTTTATTTACTATATGCTTCAGATTATGTTCACTCTTCCTTAAGCAATTCATATTGAATGAAAAATATTTCAGTTAACATTAGAATGTGGCACTATTGTTGTTTGTTTTAGCAACAAATCAAGTAAAATGTTTGAGCAAAACAGACTTTAGATCTGTTTGCACCTGTACTATACGGATTTGTTAAAGATTCGCGTCACTATTTTCATTTTCAGCCACGCAAATAAAAAAAAATCATTCAGCGCGGCTTCACAAAGTGTTTCTGCTGTTGATGATAGTTCTAAAATATAATGTTTACCACAACAGAATTTTAAATAGAAATATTTTAACAAGAACGACTTTGTAACTGTCATGCAACCTTCAATTTAAATATTATAACGGAAAAGTTACTTGAAATCGATAATTTCTTCAATTAAAGTTGTTTATCAACTTAAATTTTCGGATATTTGTGAATTAGCTATGTACGTACGTATGTACATAATTATTATCCTAATAGGACCAAATAATAAATTTTAAAGTTTAAAAACTCTTCAAAATTCTACACTCAGTGTAAGATAAACAGTGCAAAGCATTAGACTCGATTGAAATTCGAGGTTGGTGGCTGGAACTATTAAAAAATATTTTTGTTGCAATAAATACAAAATCCATTTTTAGTTAGGTAGTAGTGTCTACAACTTACCACCAACAAAAAGCTACATAACATACCACCAATAAAAAAAATTTAACTGCACATCGCGCTTCAAGGCAAACACATACAGCGAAAAAATATATAATTACATAAAATTTTAAATAAAAAAAAATTATTAAAATTACCAAGAAATATCGCAAACTCAAAATGTATAAAAGATATAAAAATAAACTTATACTTCTAAACTTTATATGTAATAGTTCCACACACACACATACAAACACAAATCAAATAGTTAAAAATATAAATAAAATATATTTAATAAACTGCCATAGCGTGTAAAATATTAGCAACAAAGGAAATCAAATACTTTTACTCATACAAACACAACTAAAAATTAAAAAAAAAATCGATAATATACAAAATATGAAATATAATTTGTGCTTAAATAAAAAAATTTAAAAAATAATGTGCTAAAAGAGCTTTAAAACCTTAATGCGGAGAAAATATATTCTAGGCTAAAGCAGTTTGCAGTAAGTAGTTATCACATTTTGCTATTACTACAGTTTATTTCAACGAAATTGATCTTTGTTAGATCCGCTGCACAAAGCTTTTATTGTGAGCATCATTATGAATAAGCTTTAATTGTATAAACATTTCGTTACTTTGGCAAATAATTACTTATGAACTCAAATTTTTTGCTTCCAAACTTTTGTAGTGCGTTGTGTGTTCTTCAAAATATGCAGATACAACTTTTTTTTCTAAAAATATAATTTTCTATAAATTACAGCTTCATATGTTTAAAAAGTATTTCATAAAAATATTATTTTCTGTAAATTCAAATTTTATCTGTTCAAAAATTGTTCAAAATCAAATTTACTCTTGCTACACATTACCTTGTAAGATAAATTTTTACATTTATACAAACACGCTTTTGAGGTTATTAATTCGTGTAGAATTTCATTTAACTTGGAACTTAAAATATGCATTTGATGTTATTCGTTCTACATTTTTGCATATGTTTCATAGCACATCACCGTAGTATTTTTCAAAAATAGTTTATATATGTATATAAAGAAAAATATTTAATATTCATGTTCTCACATAGAATGCACTTCGTCTTTGGCGCCGCATGTGTTTTGTTTTGTTTTGTTTGTTTCTCCGATTTTTCATTAGTTTGTCCAAATTTAAAATGTTGTGTTTTATTTAAAATTTAATTGCAAACCACTACAAGTATGTTTTATGACAAAGCAATTAATTAAATTATTTAAAAATAAAGCAATTTAGCAGCTACAAAATATTATAATAAATTTATTATGTTAAAACGAAAAACAAAAAATATTCCGCTGGCAATTTTTATTGTAATATTTTAATACTTAAGTCTTATGTTATATATTATATATGAAAATCATACACATATATATACATACATATACATATTAAACGGATGCAATGTACGCATTTTATATAATGCTTATTAATGATTTATTTTTCTTTGATAGAAAAACTACAGAAATGTATACGTATTGTTTGTTTATTTTTTTCTTTTATTTAATTAAACTTTTATTTTTTTTTGTAATTTTGAAAAGCTAAGTTTTAGGACTGTCGCGTGATTGTTAAATATATTTTGTTTATCATTTGCAGTTGTGTTTTGAGTGATTTTAATAACTCTGTGCACATGGAGTAAAACTTTTTTGTTATTATTGTGGTATTTCAACATAATTTTGATTGTATAGGCAAATATTTGAAAGCTAGGCGTTTGGAATATTGAGAAAAAAAATTAATAAAATTGCAAAGAAACGTAAGGCAGGTTACCAAAAACATCACATAACACAACAATTCGAAGAGGAGTTTGTAACTTTTATGCGGACTTTTAAAAGCTTAATAATTTTAATAAACATTTAAAAGTTCCACCATCCATACGCTATTATTATTAATGTTGTTTAATAATTCACTACTTCGCATGTTAAAATTGAAATTGCACCTTACACATACAGAAGCATATTTCTAACAATTTTTTGCACCACAAGCAAAAGATATCAAATGTATTGCTTAGAAATAATGAAGCCAACATTCTGTAGCAAGAATATATTAATTACTTAACCTAGTTTGTTTTTTGTAACCCTTATTCAAAATTTTCAAAATAATTTTTTTTTTTACTCTAGCAAAGTTGAAATAACCATTTCACTTTACACACAACTGCAAATAATTACAAAAGAAAGCATAAATTAATATTATAAGTGCATTACACTTAAAAAAATTAAATTCAAATGCACGCAAAATTCACAATAATCTTTAACAACACTCTTTTGCGTTAAATATTTAGCTATTATATACACATAATAAATTTATAAAAATAATTATACGCCTATGAAAGAATTGCATTATATTAAGAAAAAGTGAATAAAAATTTATATAATTGTACAAAAAGTTTACAATTCAAAATATTTGGCTTTGTACGCTTCATTAATGTAAAAACACCGGTTTACTATTGCATGAGCACCATACTTACTGTCTCACTAAAGATAAAAAAAAAAATTAAAGGTAAGTACTAACATCTGGAATAGTTAGTTTTTAAACAAATTTGACTAAAATTAAAATGAAATTATTCAAAAATAAATAAATAGCATTATCCCTGAAATTGAAATATTTCTTCAGATGCAGTAACATAACAAACACTGAAAGGTTTAATCGACAATATGGTAGTCTCATGAATTTGCAAACTTTAAATATATTAGGATCTAAAGTTCAAATTATGAAGGAGGTTGTTGAAAACATCTCGACAAAAGCTTAAAAACTAAAAATTTATTTTGTAGTATTATGTCATCTTGTAGAGAGTAAATTTCATATTGAGAAAGACCAAGTGGCAGCCATTTGGAAATAAACAGGAGAATTCATTACTGGGAAACAAAAAAGTTGTAATTCGAGTGCTGTGGAAGTATTAACAAACCTATCAGGAGGCAGATTCGACTTCATATAAATAATTTTGATAACGTTGTGCCTTTTGTTTCCTTAAAAATTACAATGGAAAATAAGGAAATCTCAGGTACATACATACATGGTATTATCTGATTAAATTTGGCCCAGTTTGAAAAAAAGGATGGCTGAGCGATGACTCTCGTTTCGTGTTTAGCCCAAAAATCAGTCACAACGGCCAAGTGGTGTTTCTTATGTTTTGAGAGACTTTAAAGCGTTTTTTTAGGATCCGGCTAATTTTTAGAGTGCCATTCGCTAGATTGCTGGACAGTTTCGACGTCATATTCATAGACCCTGTCTTCTGTCAACAGTAGTAATGCGTCAATAAAAACACCTAAATGACAGATTGAAAGTATATTTTGAACATTTAAACTTAGGATTCAGCTCTCAAGAAATGTAAAAACTTCATAAAAAAGAAACGCTTAACAATTGGTCAAGAAAATTTATCGCTGCTAGTATGCAGCTCTGAAGAAATCTAGTACTTTTTTTTTAAGTACATTTCTTCAATGATATGCAAATATGGCAACGCTGGTTTTGCGAAGAAACATGGAATCAACAATTGTTTCTTGAAGGAAATTCAAAGTAATTGTTAAATTCATCGTAAATTAGTTAAAATCATTATTCCGAAGTATAGTTCATTTTGAAATTTTGTATAAAACCTGCCAATCTTCATCAACATTCCTTAAATCGCAATGAAAATATTTATATACTTACAGACATAAGTATATTTTCTTTGGTTTATTTTCTCTTGCTCTTCTAATATGTATCATTCACAATGCGTAACCAACTGTCAAAATTACTTGACTACAGCTCAAGAAATAATAATTTGTTTTCTTGAGCAATTACTTAAGAGCTGGATACGGACCTTTAAAAATTACATTTTTTCGTTAAAACAACAAAGTTCTTGTTTTCAACCGCATGGGTTCTATTTATAGTTTATTTTCATTTAAAAACACACATTTTAAGGTACATATTTTCCAGAAAAATTTAACCTTTTTTTCAGAAAGCCGCTATTCTGAACAATTACGAAAATGATTACACGAAATGACACAATTACCACATGATTACACATGTGATGAATATGAACTTCGAAATTACCCTAATGTGAAACAACTCTACAGGAGGAAACGAACAGGTGGTAGCACTTTTACCGCTTTGTTTTGTTTTTTGTTTTTCCCTTGGTTAACAGCTGATACTGATGTTTTCTTCCTCCATTCGTCAGATTAAAAATTGTTTTGTATTAATATATATTTGTACATATTCAACTTTTTTCTGCCTTTGTTTTGCATACAGGCACGATTTCGACAAAGAGAATTACTGAAACAAATGAGTCATATCTGTGGTTATTATCAGCAATAATACAACTTCTGAAATACTTTCATTTTATTTAAAGTATAGAGCAAAAGTTCATAAGAGCACAGTTGTTTATCGGCAACAGTAAACTGCCATATATAAAAATGTCCCTAGTTTCCGATCAAGAATGGGAGGAGTATAAGGTAAGATATTCGTTATATTAGGCATCTATAAAGATAGATAATATTTTAATACTTTTAGTCGAAGTTCAATAAAGTTTATTCTGATGATGCTGAGGATAAAATGCGTCGTGAACGGTACATTAAATCCAAGCAAATGGTGGAAGAACACAACAAAAAATACGAGAATGGCGAAGTTACCTGGAAAATGGGTATAAACCACTTATCCGATTTAACAGAAGAGGAGTATTCGGTGCGTTGCGGTAAGAAGGTGACGCCACCCACATCCTCTTGAGTATTAGTTATATGTACATATATGTATTTTTTTATCACTTCGAATATTTGTCATAAACGAATTTTATATGTATGTTCTAAAATGTGTTTTATAAACTCCTTTATTGTAAAATGTTAAAAATATTAAACCATTGACAAACAAATCGAGCAGTATGTACATTTTTATAATGCTGAAGGGCTTTAGTAAAATTAATTATTGAATATTATTCAATAAATAGTAATTAGTGTATAATTCATCAGCATTCAGTATGAACGTATAGCGGGCGGAACGTGTTCCACACTGTCATCTAAGGGTGTATCAATAACGGCACGATATTTAATTCTAACTTCGCCCGTATCGCCACAAATCCAGGTAAGTGTGTGTTTGCGCCAATGTTCGTCGAACGAACACTTCTCTTGACATTCAATGGCCTCGCTGTAGTCCTGCGCAGATTTTCTCATGAGTAAAAATTAAATATTTGGAATCGTATAATTTTAAAGACAAAAATTAATATTTTTAAGTTGTGTGTGTAGCCTATGCTATTTATGTATGTATGTAGTATACTTTATCATTTATTCAAAGCAGTTTGTTACTTACATATTCATCGATACGTTCTCTAAAGTCCTCACGCATATGAGATCCTCGAGACTCCTTGCGGTTTTCAGCAGCCACCATTGTACACATAGCATTCACCAGCAAATTTTGGAGCTCTAGTGTCTCAATCAGGTTGGAATTCCAAATTAAGGATCTAAAAAAAAATTTCGTAGACTTCTATTATTTTTACATTGTTTACTTACCTGTCTACAGTGCGCACATCTTTGAAATCATTATGGATTTTAGTTAATTTCTTTACACCTTCCTGCAGGTTTGGTCCAATTCGAAAAACACCTGCATGCTGATGCATTGCCTTCTGCATTTCAAGGCGTAATGTGGCAGTGGTAATACTACCATTCGCATGAAGCAATTTGTCTAAATTTGCCACAGACATTTCGCCTGCATTCTGCAATATTCAATATTAACCGATATTTAGTATATGTATATTGCAAAACTCACATCCTTCAGATTCGGTGCCGGACAGCCGGCTCGATGGTTTTCGGAAATATGTAAAGCGCAAGAGCGGCCGAAAACTAAGAGATCTAACAGTGAGTTAGCACCTAAACGATTTGCGCCATGTACATTACATGAAACTTCGCCACAAGCATACAAGCCAGCCACACTACGATCATTACCATCCATATCAATTGTTAATACTTGTCCACGATAGTTCGTTGGTATACCACCCATGTTGTAATGTGCGGTAGGTATTACTGGTATAGATTCTTTAGTCGCATCTATTCCAAGAAAAATTTTAACCGTCTCTAAAATACCAGGCAGACGGGTGAGTAATTTTTCTCGTGGTAAATGATGTAATTGCAAGAAAATATGATCTTTATCGGGTCCTACACCACGTCCCTCCATTATTTCTATAGTCATTGAACGGGCCACCATATCACGTGGTGCTAAATCTTTTGCTTTCGGTGCATACTTTTCCATAAATCGTTCACCCTTTCCATTTACTAAGTAACCCCCTTCACCGCGACAACCTTCAGTGACAAGCACACCGGGACCATACATACCCGTTGGATGAAATTGTACGAATTCCATATCTTGTAGTGGCAGACCTTGTCGAGCGACCATTCCGTTTCCGTCGCCAGTATTGGTGTGGGCGGAAGTACAGGAAAAATACGCTCGTCCATAGCCACCTGTTGCTATTATTGTATTAAGTGCTCGAAAACGATGCAATGTTCCATCTTCTAAACAAATGGCAATAACACCACAGCAGGCGTAATTGTCAAAAATCAAGTCCAATACATAAAACTCAATAAAGTATTTAATATTGTAAGCGAGTGATTTGCCATAAAGCGTATGCAAGATGGCATGTCCAATACGATCGGCACACGCACAGGCGCGTCTTGCACGTCCTTTGCCGAAATTTGTGGTATGCCCCCCAAATGGTCGTTGATATATTTTACCATCCGCAGTGCGAGAAAAGGGTAAACCATCATTTTCAAGTTCTAAAATGGCGCGTGGTGCTTCTCGCGTCATATAATGTGCAGCATCTTGGTCGCCCAACCAGTCTGACCCTTTAACTGTGTCATAGAAATGCCAACGCCAATCATCTTCCATTTGATTGCCTAGAGCGGCATTTACACCACCCTGCGCAGCGATGGTGTGCGATCGTGTTGGGAAAATTTTGCTAACAACGGCGGTTTTAAACCCCAACTCTACTAGAGTGGTGGCGGCACGTAAAGCGGAACCACCAGCGCCAACGATGACAGCATCAAATGCATGGTCTACGACCGGATAGGCTTTTGAAATACCCTTGCTTATTTTGGCATCTCCGCGTGTTTTACTGTCACAAGTTAATGAACGGATTGAGGATCTAGGCGTTATTAAGGATGGGAACTGTAATCACAAATATATGTATGACAATTTTAAAGGCACGTACATACATATATAAGGAAGTATAATATAATTTCTGTAGCTTATATTGACCTCTATCAATACTTACCAATTTCCGTTTGTTCACGCGTAACATAAATGGTAAATGTTTAAAAAGTCTCATATTTAAAACTATTAACAACAATAAAATTCAGATACTAAATTTTTTCATTATTTTCATATGACTTACGTTAAAAAAGTTCGCTTTTCCCAGTTTTCACATTCAATTCATTTCGGTATATTTATTAGTAATAGATTAAATACGTTTGTTACTTAATTTCCGTTTCTGGGTTTCCGTCAACTACAGGGGTGTTAACTATTAAATATATGATAAAAAAACGAATAACAATTTTCTCTGACATTACCTATTTTTGTGGAATTTCTAACTAATCGAGTCACAAGATTTTTAATAAAATTTGATTAAATAGATGCTTGACTTTATTATAAGTAGGAGCAAATGACTGGAATTAAAAAGCATCTATTTGTGACACCCTGTTTCGGCGAAACATCATTTTCATTGCAACAGCCCACAACAGTGTGGAAAACTACTAAGCGAATTTATTGTGTAAGTTTCAATCATAGTTTATTATTATTTTTAATTGCTTTAGTTTCTTATTTCTTCTAATTTATTTATTCAATATTTATTTTGTTTTACCACTTAATGAAATTTATTTAAATTTGGTAACGCTTTTGCCAGAATTGTTTTTGTTTTCCCCATTGGCGCTTTGGGCAGCTGCTTCTCATCAGTCGATCGGTGCGAGCGCGAGAAGTTTCATCGAATTGACAATAAGTTTGGAGCGAATTTAAATTGTAATAAAAATATGAAAGGACTACATTTTGTTAACATAATAATAATCGGTTTTATTTTAAAATAGGCGCAGTGAAACATCCAAATAGTATTCAATAAGGAGAGATTGCTGTGAAGTGTTTCATATTACGAAAATGGCGAGCCTAATGCGTGTACCATCGATTTTGGCCAAAAATGCAGCGGCAATGGTAAGTTAAACATTGATTGTAAATCTGAGGGGTAAATCTGTATGAGGAGGAGTCCATTATCCAGGCTTGGATAAAATAATTGCATGCTTATATATATGCATTAAATATTATAAGAATTTCGCTTTTTCATTGGGTTACACAACCATTATTACACATTAAGCTCAAACATTGCATTCTCCGAATATTCGGCGAGGGGAAAAGATAATTTCGGTTGATTATTGCACTGAAATAGCAATGCACAACACAAAAGAAGCACTAACCGTGGGATTGTGAAATTTATTTGTTCTATGATAATTTTAAACAATTTTCTGGTGAACATAGGGGCTCGACTACTTAGAAAAAGGGCCACGGTAGCACCAAAAGACCGCATGCTTTTCACAAGTGTACTGTGTGTCAGTGTATACGGAACGTAGTGAGTGGTAGTGACGACGACGACTGCTACCGCGACCAACGAAGAAGCTAGACGGTGTTTTGTTATGTAACTTTTTTATGGACATTTTTTGCAATTTTACTTTAATAAAATTTAATTTTATATAATATTATATAGATTTAAACATTTCATTGATAAATTAGTGCAGTGCTTACGTCGCTTTTAATTTGGGCGTATATTTTCAATAAGTTTTTATTTGCATAATCAGTCATACGTGTTGCGCCGTAATACATAACACTGCGATTTATTTTGGTGTATGGGAAGTATGTATATATTTTGCATAAATTATGGAAACAACTTAAAAAATGCATTATCATTCTTTTTGTTTACAATATTCATATTGGTACTATTTATTTGAGATACCAGAGTATTCATCTTAAGTCTGTTCTTTTAATTAAGGTGTGTCCATGTTGATTCAATTTTTTTCCGATATTTTTAACAGATGTACAGCGGTGTTCATTCAAAAAGCAGTGCAACAGAAGCGAAAATATATAACTTTTTTTTCGCATATTCCTTTCCGTTAGTTGACCATAGTCTTTGTAGAATGGAATATGGAGATAAGTAAGAAGCGAAAACCCCTTAGCTTTGCTCAGTTTTTATGCCTTTTTTTAAATTTTACCCGATTATATGTATCGGGCCCACACAGCTATAGTTGGGACTGATATATCCAAAGGATATAACAATTTGCGTATGGTACTTTGTTTATTGGACTTCAGTTCATAATTTATGACAATCAAAAATGCGTGATAGTACACACAAATATCAAAAATGTAGAAAAACTTAACAAATTTAATGTTTTTTTCTTATATTTTTCTTATTTCCATATCCAAAATAAACATTATATATTTTTCACTTTTGCTCCACTGCTATTTTAATGACCACAACTATACATGTTTATATAAATGTTTGTTTGTTGTTTAGTTATTTACGTATAAATATGTACTAAATGATTAGCAGGAACATTATTGGTTTAGGTGTCTAATTATTAAAATTACAACGAAGTAATATAAAAGAATGTTTAAACATTTTATTTTTAACAAACATGACACTGTGCCATGACCTTCAATACAATATACGTAATGCCGCTGGAGGGCTCGATTTCTGATTCCTCATGCCGCTCTTTCACCACTTTACTTTATATATATCAGCAAGCTTTGTTTTGATAATCAGTATCTTGCGGGTAATTCTCTTTGCCTATCACTTTCGTTGATTGTGCTCGCATCTTCTACCACAATTAAGACACTACCTGTGTATGTATATATTCCACTATTTTTTACGGTATGTGTGTTGTGCGTGACGCAGCTGTTTATTAAATATTTTTTAATCGTTTTATTGTTAGTAAAACATTAACTTGTGAATCTCTCATTTCTATGTAGCGGTTTGTCACTAAGCGTACATTAAAAAAATTTCCAATCTCAATACGTGTCTAGCCGCTTACAAACAGAATTAATCAAATTAGTATTTTTTAAGCATTCAATACAAACAATTATACATACATATGTAAATAGAATATGCTTAGGGTATATTCCTTTGAAATTTTTAAGTGCAATGTTCGACATGTAGTTGTTTTTTTTATCGCTCCGTTGTTTACAGAGGTTAGACCCAATTGTCTCGTCCGATATAGGCATTTGGTAAGATTAATTTTTTAATGTAAGGGGCACGTCAATATAGCTATAAATCTCAATATTATTTATTTAATGTAGAATATATAATGTTTATTCATAAAGGTGGTCTAAATGTATGTATATACAGTAAACATGTTTGTATGTGGGTATAAATAATCTAAAAAAAGATTGTCAGCTGATTTAATTTTGCCCCTATTTACTACGTGGCAATGTTTTTTTTATTTTAAGTGATGAGTATTTCAACTATTATCTAATAAGAATAATAGTTAATCTTTAATCTGCATATCTACATCTTTGGTAATGTTATGTTAATGATGAAAGTTGAATAGCCTTTACTAAACTAAACACACGAATCGAGTCTGCCTAACCGGAACAGTATCCGATTTGAATTAAGCATCAATTTGCATTGCAGCTAGTGAATACATTATATCCCACCAGTTCCAAGCTACCCCGTTGTAATGATTATATTTAGTTATAGCGTACTAGCGTATATGTCAATATACATATGCATATATGTATGTATAGATCTAAGTGATGCAAAAAATGTAATTACATTTAATCGTCGTATCAAGACATTATATAATTTCGTTGGGCTTTCTGTTGAAAAAAATGAAACTAATAAGTAGTACAATTAATTTTATGTTTTGTGAATAAATATTGCTTTGTTATTCTAATATGTCATACCAAAATCATTTAGTTCAATTTATTGCTTTAATTAAGTGTAATTAGGATAATTTCATCGTTATTATTACATTTTGTTTAATTTAAAAACAAAAGCTCTTCACATTAGACATCAAACGTTTTATGAAAGCTGCAAATTTATGCAAATCGGGCTGTATCAATTAAATGTTTTCCATCAACATTCAACATTCATGTTATTCATTTAAGAATAAAAAGTGTGTGCTAATCTGAATAGGCAGATCTAATCTATTTAGGATTATGAAAGATTATTCGCTTCGGAAGATCGTGATCTAAAATAAAATATATTGCATAAAATTGCATTAACTTAAACTTAAGCAATACAAGTTTATAGATGTGTGTCTTTTGCTGAAAAAATTTTTATAAATATTTTTAGACAAAGAAAGTTATTACTCAATATTAAGTTGTGCTAAAAAATGTTAAGTTGCGTTGCTTAGTTCTATCGCATGTCCGCACTTTAAACAAGTACATAACTTTCGATAAGCGTGTAAAGAAAAAGATAAGAATTCTTGTGATAAATCGCATATTTGCGATTAAAATAAAACTTGTTCAGATGGAAAGGGTAATCGGGCGCAGATAATTGTTGACTCTTTTTTGATATCATCGTTTGGAACACAAACGAAATTATAATTGCATTTTATATTCGAAATAAATTGTCACTGAGTTAGAATATTTTCGTGTTTTAACAAAATGAGAGATATTAACGGCGAATAGATGATACCTATACTTGCAAGCAAGCGTGAAGAGTCAATACGAAACCGTTTACTTAATTAAATTTCGTAGTAAGTGTTTATTGTTGCTACATTAAGGAAAAAAGCTTAAATAACACACGCAAATTATATATACATACGACTATTTACCTGAGAAAAAAACAACGCAGTTCGTTTACAAAACGGGTAGAGGAATGATTAGTAAAAAGTTTGTTTCGTAATTATCTAGAATCGTAATAAATAGAAATAGAGCTAATTATATATAATATATAAATATTTTAATAACAGAACCAAGGATCTTTACATATCGTAACCTAAAATGCAAAACAACACACCATCCAAAAATATTCATATGAGTTTTTTATTTATTACGAATCACTACATCACATAACATGCATAGAAATCCGCTAATTATATATCATATAATTTATGCTTTTCATAATTTAATTAATATGAAATATGTAATTATAACCCGGTTTACACGTCACTTCCGTTCATCCACAGTTACTTTTGACATCAGCTGTTTATCTGTCGATCAACGAATACACAAGTTTTTTTTAAGTTTAATTCATCCATAACTGCTATTGGTTTGTATATTTCCAGCTACGAACTGCCGCTGTAGTGCCACAACGTGAACTGCACATTACACATGGCAAAAATGATGCCAAAGTACGCACGGATGCCATCTCCAAAGAGTACCCGATTGTCGATCACAGTTACGATGCCATTGTTGTTGGCGCTGGTGGTGCAGGTCTGCGTGCCGCTTTCGGTTTGGTGGCTGAAGGTTTCAAAACAGCTGTCATCTCCAAACTCTTTCCCACCCGTTCACATACAATTGCCGCACAAGGCGGTATCAATGCGGCGCTCGGCAATATGGAAGACGATGACTGGAAATGGCACATGTACGATACCGTGAAGGGTTCCGATTGGCTGGGCGATCAAGATGCCATTCACTATATGACACGCGAGGCCCCACAAGCCGTCATTGAATTGGAAAATTACGGCATGCCTTTCTCGCGCACACCCGAGGGTAAAATCTATCAACGCGCTTTCGGTGGCCAAAGTTTGAAATTCGGTAAGGGTGGTCAAGCGCATCGTTGCTGCGCCGTAGCGGATCGTACAGGTCACTCGCTGTTGCACACACTGTACGGACAGTCGTTGAGCTATGATTGTAATTACTTTGTTGAATATTTCGCATTGGATTTAATATTCGAGGATGGCAAGTGCAAAGGTGTGTTGGCACTGAATTTGGAAGATGGCACGTTGCATCGTTTCCGTGCGCATAACACCGTCATTGCGACCGGTGGCTATGGACGTGCTTTCTTCTCGTGCACATCAGCACATACGTGTACTGGTGACGGTAGCGCAATGGTCGCACGTCAAGGCTTGCCCATACAGGATTTGGAATTCGTGCAATTCCATCCGACCGGTATCTATGGTGCGGGTTGTTTAATTACTGAAGGTTGTCGCGGTGAAGGTGGCTACTTGGTGAACTCAAAGGGTGAACGTTTTATGGAACGTTATGCGCCAGTCGCCAAAGATCTCGCTTCACGTGATGTGGTGTCACGTTCAATGACCATCGAAATCATGGAAGGACGTGGTGTTGGACCCGAAAAGGATCACGTTTACCTGCAATTGCATCATTTGCCACCAGAGCAATTGGCTCAACGTTTGCCAGGTATCTCCGAGACCGCAATGATCTTTGCCGGCGTAGATGTGACACGTGAACCCATCCCAGTGCTGCCGACAGTGCATTACAATATGGGCGGCATCCCAACCAACTACAAGGGTCAAGTACTGACCATCGATGAGAACGGCTGTGATGTCGTAGTGCCCGGTTTGTATGCCGCCGGTGAGGCTGCCAGTTCATCTGTGCACGGTGCCAATCGTTTGGGCGCTAATTCATTGTTGGATTTGGTCGTATTTGGTCGTGCTTGCGCGCTTACAATTGCTGAAGAGAACAAACCCGGCGTGCCAGCCCCCAGTTTGAAGGATGTGAGTGAAATTTTCATTTAGCTGAAATATTTATCTCTCAGTCAAGTGTAGTTTAAGCATTTACACATTTTTTGCTTTTTTTTTTTGTATGATCTACAAAATTATAATTTTTTTCATAGAATGCCGGTGAGATGTCCGTTGCTAATTTGGATAAAATTAAGAACAATAATGGCAAGATTACCACCGCTGATTTGCGTTTGAAAATGCAAAAGACAATGCAGGGTCACGCTGCCGTGTTCCGTGATGGTCCCATATTGAAGAAAGGTTGCGAGAAGATGGTGGAGATCTACAAAGAGTTCCAAGATGTCAAGGTTATTGACAAGTAAGTCTTAATTAGCAATTTCTCACTTGTGTAGCTGTGTATACTGAGTTTGATTTATCACGTTTAGATCGAATGTCTGGAACTCCGATTTGGCTGAAACGCTCGAACTACAAAATCTTTTGGCTAACGCTCAAATGACTATTGTTGCAGCCGAAAACCGCAAAGAATCGCGTGGTGCACATGCGCGTGAGGACTATAAGACGCGTATCGATGAATATGTAAGTATTTGCTAATTTTGATTTTCGCAGCTTTTTTTTTACTCAATAATTACTTTTAACATTCAGGACTTCAGCAAGCCAATTGAGGGTCAACAGAAGAAACCACTGGACGAACATTGGCGCAAACATACTTTGACATGGGTGTGCGGCGATGCTGGCGAGATCAAAATCAAGTACCGCCCGGTCATTGATAAGACTTTGGATGATACCGTACAAACTGTGCCACCAGCAATACGTTCCTATTAATTAATATTTAGTAATTAAATGGATCAACGTAACCACCAACACTACAAATTGCGTAGGAGTGGCGTACATTTGTATTCACATGTCACATTTAAGTAATTCGCTGAATGATCATTTTGATTCGTGAAAAGTTCTAAACGCGCTGAATCTATACAACTATATTGAGATAAGCTATTTAAGCAGCTAACTAAACACCTTCCCTTTACACTATGAAACTTATGTAATTTATTCACGAAATGCATATAATGCTTTCTGCCCTCCAAACCGCACATAGGCACACATACACCCACTTATTTACACGCAACAATTCTAAAAGTATCTTGCAATGTATACTTAATGATGATTTTTAGGAAGGAAACAATCAATTGTGTTTTTATTTACTTAATAGTTTTATTTTTTTTTTCCTTAGCATATAATTAGAAGCGGTAAAGCATAGTGAGTCGCCTTAACGTAACGCATTCGTTGAAAAAATCTAACACTGTCTTTAAATACTTTAAAACTTCATGATATTCTGCTAGAAGTGGTGTGTTGTGTATTTGTAGTATGTTTTTTGCTACTTCTAGTGATTTGTTAAAATTTTATTAAATTATATACCTAAACATAAAAACAAAAATATTTAACGATAAACAAAAGAGGAAGGAAAAGATTGTATATGAAAGTTAATTAAATAATAAAGAGTCGATAATGAATATTTTTAAATTGAAAACTATTATTTATTTTTTTTATTATCAGTAAGATCATTTCTAGTTTGATATTGTTGTAGCCTCAGAAAATATTCCTTGAAGAATATTTCCAAGCTGACAATTCTTGACCGCATGAAAATCCGTAGACATTCCGGTTACGTCGACACGGCGGTCGTCGGAACGGCAAGATTAAGTTTGATCTAGTTGTTTAATCACATATATTTTTACAAAATCTAATTCGAAATTACAATACATTTTCTAAGTACATACATAGATAGAAAAAATTGACAAAACTAAAATAACAACAATAATAATGTACTACAATTATATACTAATTTGTCCACTTTTCAACTTAATGTTTTATATAAAAACAGCGACATTATTCAACCTTGAAAAATATGTAAATTTTCCAAATTAAATTTCAACTCCTGCAATATGTCCTGAGCTGCTTGACTAAATGCGCTAGGTCCACATACAGCCACAAAACTGGCATATTCTGGTGTGTTTTTCGTTATTAACGGTGCGAGTATCTCGTTGCATATCCGTCCACGTAAACCCGTCCATTCTGCGTCGGCTGCGGAAAGCACATTCACCAATTGGAATCTACAGATATTATGAAGTACATATAACAAATACTTTAATATTTTCTACCACAACTACTGTCTCACCTCTCATCAGTTGTTTGCAGCTGTTCCAGCTCATCGCGACACCATATGTCCGCGGGTGTTTTATTGAAGTACATTAAACGTAAATAGTCGCTGTAAAAGTCAAAAAGTGTGAAATTTAGCGTTCGTTATTGCTATAAACTTCCATAATTGTATATTAAAAATATATACATAGTTTGCTAAAACAATTGCTAGTAACTGCTGCACGAGAAAGGCTCACATATTCATTATAGGCTTGGTCAAGAGAAAGTCATGCCTATCACGAATACATAATTGTAATAACATTTATGCATTTAAATATATTCTAAAGCAAGCTTGGATATTGAACATTTAAAGCGTGAAATTTGTTAGTTAATACGCATTTTCACTCACATTCGGTTTGCATTTCGTTTAAGCAAATGTTCAACTAAATTTAGCATAGGCGTCAAACCACTGCCAGCAGCAATAAGAGCTATTTGACGATGAGGTAGTAAACGTTGTAGCTGAAAATTGCCATGTGGTGTTGATAGTAATAACATCTGACCGATTTGCTTTTGACGCAAATGCGTCGATAGTATGCCCTCAGCGTAGCTTTTAATAAGGAAATTTAAATTTGTACTATTGCTTTCATTGTCAGTGCGAGGTTGTGGGCAGAACTTTGCCTGGAACAGGTGTGTAACTGCGACGGGTCAATTCGCCTGTGAATACATATGTACATATACATATGTATGTAAGAATTTTACATGAATATTTCAAAATTCATTATTTTGTTTTATATTAAAAACATTCATATTCTTACCATTTATTAGCGCCGCCACAGTCATGTGATAGCCAATGGGTAGCACCATCAATGTGTCTTGTATGCCGCGCAAGCATAACACGAATGAATCATGATTAAAATCTGTACATTTTACAACTTCATATTCATACTTCAAATCCTCCGTTTCACCCACTACACCTTTCGATACAGTGTGTGCTCCATACGTTGGCCATAAAGCAGGCTCTACTTTAGTGACCGATACTTCGATTTTACCTGTCTCACTACCAACACGCACTGACTTCGGTGGCCAATCTATTTCTTCATGCAGCTCGAATTCAAATATATGTTGAGCACTGTTTATTTGCACCTGCAGTTGCAGTAGCTTAGCACATTTTCGGCGCAATAGCAGACCAGGATTGCAAAGTTGGCGAGTATAAATGTAGATTGTGAGGTCTTGTCGTTTCTGTATCCAGTCAAAACGTGGTACAATTTCGGTGTTTGTGTTTACAGGTTTGTTACTGGACGGTATTTCAAAGTTAGCTGTCGGAACTGGTGTTCTCCCTTCTGGTATGGAACTCATTTTGGACAACGTACGCAATGGACCAATAAAGCATTTCACCAACAATTGTTGATAGTTTACCCAGGCATGTACCTCTTCAAAGAGTTTTGTGGCATCGCGTCCAACGCCCCGCATTAGCTCGTCAACACCTGATTAGAGTTAAGAATTAAATACTTTTTTTTTGGTTTCAAAATGGGCACATTTAACTCACCACCAGGATGAAAATCCATGTAACGCGTCACATTGTACACCTTGCCACGTATCGCCATCCAAGCATCCTCGCGAGTATTATGTCGTGCCAACTCGTCGCTATTTACAGGCGTTACACGGCCACGTGTGCCTGATAAGTCTATGCCTGAGTTACCAAGTCGTATCCAATCCATTAGCGAGTGACCAGGCTTGAGCGCGCATTTGTTACGTGGATTGCCAGTAGCGGAACCTGAATTCAGTTTTTGTGGTGCAGTGTTTGCTGGAGCTAGCATTTGATCGACAGTTGTTGTTGTTGGGGGATTCAGATTGCTCATTGATGATTTCTTATTAATATCGGACATGTTGTATATTAAACTAAAGATGGAAAAGAAAACATATTAACAATTTTATAAATTTAAGACAAAAACAAACAAAATATCACTCTAGGATATTAAATATACTTCAATTAAGTAGTCGTATAATTTTTATTTCCTTTTTTGCATTGCCAGACCTTATAACAATACGTTTCCGTTATTATATTTCATAACAATATGGTACCTCATTTCCGCCAACATTCCTATACAACATATCAGCCTTTATGTAGATATGTACATATGTCTCCGTATTTTTCCGATAAACATTGTGGTCTGAGTTTTTTCACTTTAGCTCAAGAAATTTTTATGTTTTATCAATTAAAAAATAATAGTTCTGATAAAAAGCTTTTACTTGCTAAATAGTCTGGCAACATAAACTAATTTCAACAACGAGTAAACGCATATTTTATTGTGCTTTTGAGTGCTCGTTCTTCACAGCTATTCTGCATGTACAAAAGTAGCAGCAGCAAGCAGTTATTTAGTTTTTAACGAGTCGTTGTACTAATGGAATGTGAGTTGGGTTTTTAAATAAATAACTATACAGATGCATATACATATATTTTCACGGAAGCGCTTATATTATAAATATTTTGTAATTAATACTTTATTGGTGTATGATATAAAATGAAGGGTGCGGAAAAGGAAGTTGGTGAAAGTGAAAAAAGAGTAATCTACCGGCTTCGAAAAACTTGTGAAATGTTAAATGATTTTTGGTGAAAGAAAGAAATAAAAAAGAAACAAAACAAAATTTTCAAAACTAAATGCAAGTGCTATGAAAAATAAACACTATGTCGTTTGACCATACATATTATGCAATATCTTGGGAACTACTACTAATATTTAATGACTAGTTTTCCATTTTTCCATATCAACCTACAAAAGATTTATACATACATACATTGGTGTCTACAAATCATAGTTGCCAAAGGGTTCACCTCTGCAAGTTTAACAACGTATTATTGCTATGTTTCGTATATTTAGGTTCATCTCCTAAATAGAATATGTTTTGCATATCATTTTATGCTAAATGATTTTTAAGTGAATTACTTGAAGCTTTCTTATGAACATACCGGGTATGTACGTATGCATATTTATTTGTACAAATCAATTACAAGCAACGAAAAAGCCGGGTGGCAGTTGTGCCAATTTGTTGTATAAAAGTAAAAGTGAAAGAACTCAAACGTGACCTTAATAACTGTCGTCTATATAAGGGCGGCAATATAAAACATGTATAAACCTATGTATGTACATATGTGTATCAATATAGAATATGTATGTATGTACGTACAATATGAAATTGGTTTAGTGTAACTGTCCCGTAACTTATAACTGACAAGAAAAAAATAAAAGAACAGCAGTGAATTAAGAAATTACTCAGTATTAATTAATGGCGTCAACAGCATATTTTGTTAGCATATTAAATTTTCCAATGAATGAAAAGAAGAAAGTAAAAAATAAAAGAAGCTAGTCAGCCAGCTTTGTTTATTGTTGATACGATATAAATAATTGTTAAGCAATACGAGAACACAAAGCAATTACATTGTCATATAATCGCGTAGTAGCCTGATGCGCAACAATTCAATGGAAAGTTTCTAGCAATAACATAATAAATGTCAATAGCATTAAATAAAGTAGCACAAAAATGTACAGTGTCAATTTACATATATGTACATATGTATAACATTTGTGATTCTTTCAAAAGAAAACTTATAATGTCACTTTAGTCTTTGAAACTATTTACTAATCAGAGCCATTTTGCTTATACGTACATACATATGTGTCCATAAAAACTTGTATTTCCAGATTTTTCACCTCTTTTTTCATAAAAAAAAAATGTTCAAGCTAATTAATATACTGTAATTTAATATTTACATACATATGTATTCATTTTTAAAAGATTCTGGACTAAGCGTAGTCTAGTACGATAAAAGAAATAGAAATTTTTCGACATTATTAGCGAAAACACTATGATATCATCACGCAAATCCACGTCAGTACAATGAATGGCATTAACACTTTTATTGAAAATTCGTGAGCGGGAGACTAATTCTTCAATGTTAGATAACCAGTCGAAAAGAATTATTGAGTCGCCATTTGTGTGGTCAATTTGCATATGTAGCATATGTGCAAACACAAAAAATGATATGATTTTATTTCAAATTTAAACGCTTCTGCAGAAGGTGATAAAGCGTTCGGCTTACATACATACATACATATGCACAGGCAGGGGCGGATCCACCCCAGAATTTTTTGGGGGTGGCTGGTCAACCTATATTTTTTTTTACTTACAACTCAGTAATTTTCTTTACATAATGTCACTTATGATGGAAATAATGTATAATTTGAACTGTTGGTGAGTTGATTAGCCCCTGTGTTCATGCATACGTAAGTACGTATGTATGTACATTAGTCGTTCAAAATATAGGGAAATAAAACTGTAGTTAAAATTAGAAAACATTAATTTTTTGAACTGAAATTCGCTTTGTTGTGCTCGTAGATTTAAATATTTGAATTATATAGTATAGTATGTATATTTACTGGTTTGTCATAGCTTTTTTAATTTTGAAATAACACTGCCATTATCAGTAAAATAGTGTAATATGTTACTACAACCGCACCCTACTAATGTTAGAAAAGAACAACAATTTATTGTTATAATGCCAATATTTTTCTATTTACATACATGATAAGATAAACATATTCAATGGCAACGAAACCAAATGTGAAAAAGAAAACTGAAATTAAATTTTACCGGCAAACATGTGGGTTAAATTTTTTTTGTAGGCTCATACATATGTATGTATGTATTTATGCATAAACACACATTTCTATAATCTTTATTATTGATGCAAAGCTTCAGAAAGTCTTGGAATAGGGACAATGTAATTATTGTGTTTCTAAGAGATTAAATTCATTAATTTAAAAAAGCGAGTACTTTAACGTCTAAAATAGTTAATTTTTTCCCAGTAAAAATAAAATATATGTATAAAATTAAAATACTTAAATTAGTAATTGCAATCAGGTAGTTAATATGTATGAAATAGTAAATTATTAATAATTAATGTATTTTTCTACATTTTTTAGTAACTATTGATGACTTGTTAGTTTATATCTGGTATTACCATATTTTAAATTTGATTTATTTAGTTTTATTACCGATTATTATCGAATTTTATTTTAATACGGTAAATCAAACTAACACATAAGGAATTCGTCAAATGAAATGTCGGAAAATCTTAATTATAACTTTAATAGAAATGTGTGTTGTAATAGTAGTCCAGGTAGAAAATAATATAAGCAAAAGTCGTTAAGAAAAAAAAACACATTTTTGTATAAACTATATTTTTTTACAATTTCATTACACAATATCATTTATTTGCCAAAGTTATATACAGTCGATGCTAAGAGTAAGACAAATGGAGAGGACCAAATTTGCTAAAGGTTAGAAATAGAGATAGAACTCAACTCCTGCGTATTGATATGAAAACTCTATTTTCCATGTAGCGATATAAAGCATATTCATGTTTTTTAAATAAAAATGTTAAGAAATTAAAAAATGTCAAACCCTTTAATACAAATTCATAGTAATCAGTGCCAATGATTTCAAAGCCCCTCCCAATCAAATTGTTTATATAGAATTTAGTACAGCTATGGCATATACCATAAAAGATTTTTTGAAATAAATATCTAATTTTTAATATCCAAAGGAATGAATCAAATCAAAAATAAATATATTATATATAAAATTTATCCTATAACTATATTTTCAGTTTCGGAGTTTAATTATGACACAATAAATATTTTTGGAATAACGTTTTGATGAATTAATAATTAATTTGATAACTTTTTCTTTTAGTAAATGGCAAAAAATTACAATTATACGTATATTTCAATATAATTTTAACACTAATTCGTAGATATACATACATACATTTATATTTTTACTCTTGACACATGACGATTACAGCCGTAAAAGTGCATTTAACTCGTAATACAGATATATATGTACGTATGTGTGTATGTCCGTGCATAAAGATAACATGTACTCTTAACACTTGTATCGAGCGTGCAAACAAATATACAAGTGGAAAATGTGATTAAAATTATAATAAATAAAGGGTTCCACAATCAGCACAGAAGTAAACTTAATATAATTAACAAGAAATCATTTCATGATCGTCGTGCCAGATTTTCTCTTATAACGGCATATCAAAATCTAAGGGGTCATCTCAAATTTTAACACAGTTGACAAGCTGGTGTGAATAAGTAGCAGAAGAAAAGCATCTTATATCGTTCTAACCGGAATAATTTTTAATTGTCCAAAAAGTTTATGTAGCATGTACTAATGGATGAGTATACACATTTTCATGCACTTTAAAAATAGCCTCTCTCCTCAAATCAAAGGGTTGGTAT
This sequence comes from Bactrocera zonata, assembly GCA_037783105.1. Classification (NCBI taxonomy): domain Eukaryota; kingdom Metazoa; phylum Arthropoda; class Insecta; order Diptera; family Tephritidae; genus Bactrocera; species Bactrocera zonata. The sequence continues at coordinate 124,256 of JBAWJQ010002072.1, read as the reverse complement.
CAATATTTCTGGACTAGCAATGGAAAAAGCAATATTTTTTCGGTTTAAAAACGCACTGATTATTTTCCAAAAAAAACTTTTAATGGTTTATCACATTTACATGTGTCGATTAGTTTGGAACAATTGTAAAACTAATTTGTGTAGTTCGATCAAATACGAGTAACTCTGAACCCACGAACCGTGGATTAATCAAAAATCAACGTGTGAGAGCTGGATTGGCTAGCCAAAACAAGTTATACAAAGTTTCCGAAGCGGTTATGGCTAAATTTTTGAGAGTATGTACAGAGCAATATGTCATAAATTTCAATGGCGACTTCAAGTGGCTTCTAATAGACAACGAAGTGGTCAAAATACGAAACATGTTTAGAAACCCTCGTATAAAATGAGTATCCGCATTGCCAAAGATTGTCCGAGCTCATATTAACTTTATTATATATCTATCCGTTACTTGTGATCTTTGAATCGGACTCCGGCACTTGACGACCGAAGTCAATAATCGATACATATACAAATTTATGCTAATTTGCGCAAAATCATGCAAACAAAAATGAACAGCTTACCGCTGAAGTCAGCCATATAGTCGGCAAATATAGAAACGAAGCTAATAATATTTACTTTAAACTAGACAATTGCCAAGAAAAACGATATTTTCATTTACCAAAGGTGTTCCTACCAAACGCAAATTGTGAAATAACAAACGCGATTTCATAACTTTCATCAATGACGTAAAATAAATACACTACGTAGAATTTAATAAATGCCACTAAACTAGTTTTACACGCTACGCGCAACAAGTAACCATACTACATAACAAGCTCTACACTAGGTGTCTTGTAGCTTCTCAATCAGTCATGCGGAATTTTCGGGTTTTCATACAATACATATTCCAGCAACATCTAGCAAAGCGTCAGTAACAGCCCGTCAGCCACTCACACGCTCAGCACGTCAACCACATAGCTTTTTGGTTGGCTGCTCGTTCGTTCGTTCGGCAACGATAAGTGTGCCCACTACTCTTCAAGAATGAGGAAATCTGCTAGGCACCGGATTGCAGCCTTTGGTATGCGCCGCAGACAAAGCTCTTTACAGTCAAATACACACATACAATATAATACAAATACTACTATATTCAGCCGTTGTAAATATATCTAGTATGTGTGTAATCCCTGCTGCTGGTTTATCCATAATTTCTACGTATCTTTTATTTAATTCAGTTCCATTTGAGTTTTCGCTTTGCGCGGTTTGGTATTCCTGCTTCATACTGTTCATACAATATAAACAAACATACATACATAGTATATTCTTAGGTATGGACAAACATATGTATATTTAATATGTATAGTTGTGGCGAAAGGTATATATAGTATGTACATATGTATGTATGTGGTGCTTATGGACGACTTTTGGAACTTTGGGCAATTCTATTGTCAACTCTTGCATTGCAGCATTTTTTGTTTGTTTCGTATTTTCGTTGCAATTATTTTCTTTGTTTGTGTATTGTATAATGTATATTTGTTGTTATAATGCTGTTTGGTCGGTTTAATTTATCTCAAGCTTTTGTGCGCGAACTGGAAGTGGTGAGTCAGTGTGATGTGCTGTTCAAATAATAAATACAAGAACATACATACATACATATGTGTGCAAATATACAAAAGTCTATTGAATAACAAAACAATGCAAGCGCGTCTATAAATATTCTACAAAAAATCGCAATTTGTCAGTTTACCTGTAATCAGATCCATGTACACTTTAAAATTTATGTGCATACATATACGTAAGTGTGTACATATGCATTCATATACATATGCATTTGGCTGCAATTGCACACTTCGAAGTGAATGCGTCCGACAGTTGCAAAATTTTAATAGTTTATAGGTGCTTAATCATTGCGCAATGAAATTAAATCGATACGGTATGAAAACATCATAGAAATTCATTAAACGAATGGAATGATAATGTTACACAAGTATAGGATATGTGTTTTCAATATTAAGGTGTACCAACAGTGTGTGAAAACTGAAATGTTTTATGGCTGGTCCATATAAACTTCTTTGTATCATCAAAACGTATATAAAGGGGAATCGAACCGTATTAAATCAAACAAGCGCTCTGATCGCATAGCAAGGGATTACATTATAGTATGTATGTAGGTAGTGGTACCGTTTGATAACTCACTCTTGGATAACGTTGTTATAGCTACATATATCCATATGTATGTATGTATGTAAATGTTTTGACAATAAAGCAATAATCAGATATAGCGAGTAGAGGTATGGCAAATATAATTCGATTATAATGCTTTTAATGAGAACATATAGTATGTAGCTCTGGTGTACAACAACTTTCGAAAATGTTTAATTTTGTTTGAAGCAGAACAATTTGATCTTGACAACTATAATCATCAGCGAAAATGACACAAGTGGACATCGTAGAGATTTTGTAGCGATTTTTTTCAAAAGAAGATATATTTTCTCTCTTAGACCATTACTTTTTTCTTCCCTCCTTTTTTGATTATGAGAATGTATGTATGTTTGTTGTTTATAATAATTAATATTTGTTTTTAAATTATAATATTAAACAAGAAGTTGTTTTTTGCTTGCCGGATTTCTCAAAGTAGGTCAGAAAAAAAATTTATATGTTTTATTTCTCTTAAAAAATTAATATTTCCAATAGTTTATTTACTGCCTTTCGGAAATAAAATAGTTAATGTGTATATACATCTGCGGCCACGCACAATTTCAATATTATTATTATATTATATTATTTTTCAAAAATATTAAAAATTAAAAATAAAACACATTCAGCTATAGACCAAATAATTTGAAAGTTAGTAAGACTTACAAAATGAGCTTGAAAAACTTTTTTTAATTTAATTTATACCATAATTAAAATTAATGTTTAGTCGCGTTACTAATTTAAAAACAATAAAATCAGCAAAGAGAATCTAATTTGTGTTTTATTCAGAAAACGAAATAAATTATGGACTATTATTATAATTAAGTAATATAACATAATTTATTTCTGGATACTAAAAACAAAAACAAAAATATTAAGAAAGTTCCGAAAGAACGAAAAAATCCCAAAAAATAAGAAACTATAGTGGTAAGTTCCACGTGGCCGCAGGTGTACATACGTATGTATATTATATACATATGTTTATGTAATCATTGTACTATTTTGAAGTACGGCTTATTTATAAAAGTGAAACAATTATTTTCATTTCAGCACACAACTGATGCGTAAACATTCAGCTGGAGAATAACAAAGTAAAGATATAAGAAAGAAGTAACAAACTACAACAACACTACCACCACTAGTACATATGTATATTATAAACTCAAGTCTACTGAAACATTTCTTAACCAATTTTTACTAAAGCCTATAGTATTTTTTATTACGACTACTACAAATACAGACACTTTACACAGACGTCGAATGGCCACAGGCATATAATACAACAACATTCCGCAATACTGCAAGGCAGTTCAAAATCCTACAAATCAATATATACACTATTGAAAGTACAAAAATTCCATTGTAAACATTTAAACATAATAATAGATAAATAAAAATAAAAAAATAAAATCATAAATAAAAAGTTAAAAACATGACGGAAACTGATGCATTTAATAATGATGAGAAATCGAAAAGAAGTCGGCGGCACAATAGTCGTCGACACAGCACCAGCAGCAGCGTTAGCAGCGGCAAAGGTGGTAGACGGCATCGCACACGTAAAGGTTGCTCAATCGGCGCATTCATTGGTCAACTACTCTTCAATTTTACTAGCAAAATCATACGCCTCATATTCCAACTGATCTATGGTGTAAAAGGTGAAACTATGCCTGCCATTACCGATCCCGTTTTGCTCGAATCCGCCACATCGCTAGCGCGTAAAATACGCAAACAGGAGGTGAGCTCTTCCATTTATTCTGCATATGTATATAAGAATATCTGACTCGATTTTTTTTAAATATTTTTCGGAAAAAATAGTTATCGAGCGTGCAAGTAATGGAATCATTTATACGCCGCATTAAAGACGTAAATCCGAAGCTCAATTGCTGTGTGGACAATCGATTTGATGAGGCGCTGAAAGAGGCTGCCGAAGCTGATGAACTCATCAAATCCGGCAAATACACCGAGGAGGAATTAGAGAAGACAAAACCATATTTGGGTGTGCCAATATCAACTAAGGATTGCATTGCGGTGAAAGGTTAGTAGATTATTTTTATTTCTTATGAATTTCGTATATTCGAATGTTATGTATTATCAAGAGATTATTTTTTAAGTGACAGTTATTTATTTAAGTTTAATTTAGTATACAGTGGTCAGTTTAGAATTGCTCTGAGTACGCGAAATCATATTTTAGACCGATGAATAGTGAGCAGAACCAGGAGATGTCAAACTGAGATTAGCCAAATTAGGATAACCAGTAAAAAGAGTACTTAAAGAAAGAAATGTAATTCATATTCTTGCTCGTAAGCCTTAAGTTTCGTGGTAAAATTCATTCACGCTTATTTATTTTAAAATAGAATTTTGTAAATCAACAAACTTCAATTTTCTAACCTCAACATGGTTGATGAATTTTGTGGGAAAATATTTTATGTCAAGGAGTTTGACATTTTCTGTAATCAATCCTAAAAAATTAAATTATTTCAAGATTACCGGACCTTACCGGTGTCAATATTGAAAGTAATATAAGCATGTTGGTCATTGTTAAGCAGATGCATAATGCAGCTAAAATTTAATATTTCATTTAAAAAATATATATGTATATTTCGACAGTTATATAGTAGAATAAATCATTCACAACTATTTTCAGGTCTTCTGCACACTGCCGGTCTGTATGCACGTAGAGATGTGCGCGCCACTGAAGACGCCACTGCCATGTCATTGATGCGACAGGCCGGTGCTATACCCTTCGCGATCACAAACATCTCGGAAGTCTGCATGTGGTGGGAGAGCAACAATGTCGTGCACGGACGCACGCGCAATGCATACGACTCAAATCGCATTGTCGGTGGTTCAAGCGGCGGTGAAGGTTGCATACAATCGGCGGCCGCTTCACCTTTTGGTCTTGGTTCCGACATAGGCGGCTCTATACGCATGCCAGCATTCTTCAATGGTGTGTTCGGTCATAAACCCAGCAAATTAATCGTTTCGAATAAGGGCCAATTTCCAATGCCATTCACCGAGGAGCAAAACTCGTTTTTAGGTATTGGACCTATGTCACGTTTTGCTGAGGATCTAAAGCCCATGCTGCGCATTATTGCTGGCGAAAAGGCTAAGGAATTGCGTTTAGACGAGCCAGTCGATTTGCAAAAGGTACGCTTCTTCTATCAGGAGAGCGATGGTGGCGGTCGCTTGGTTTCGCCTGTGGACGCCGATCTTTTGGCTGGCATGCAACGTACCGTACAACATTTGCGACAGAAATTGAAGCCTGTTTCGGTGGAAAAGGTACAATTGGAACAATTCCGTCAGTCGACTATAATTTGGTTTGCCAATATGAAGGATGATTCAGGCTATACATTCGCACATCAACTGGGTGATCTTAAAGTCGCTATAAATCCCTATTTGGAGCTGGTAAAATGGGTATTCGGCGCTTCCAAGCATACATTTATTGGTTTGATAACCGCCATTATGGATAGAACGCAAGTGCAATATGGTTCGAGCAAATACAAGCATATGGTCAAGAAGCGAGATGAATTGCGTGCCGAAATGCAAGAGCTACTTGGCGAAGATGGTGTTCTTCTCTATCCTACACATCCCACCGTTGCACCATACCACAATGAACCCATCTTCCGACCCATCAACTTTTCCTATACAGGCATTATAAATGTATTGGGTTTCCCCGCTACTGCCGTGCCTCTGGGACAACTCGGTAGCGAAGGTGTGCCGTTGGGCTTACAGGTGATTGCCAATTTCAATAACGATAGGCTGTGTCTGGCAGTTGCCGAAGAATTGGAACGCGCTTTCGGTGGTTGGGCGCGTCCCGAAGTGAAAGTTTAGTAGTAGTTCTAAGCTTGCCGATGTCACAAAATTAGTTAATATCCAATTACATAATTGTTATACTACCTACATTACTTATGTACATGTAAAGTTCTTAAAGTGAGGTTTTGTTTTTATATAGTATACATATGTGTAAATATTTGGAACAACGCAGGCATACTGGTATGCATACGTACATATGTTATGAAAAGAAATTATATTTTTTATGCAGATTTAATGAAATTTATGCACGCCAATTTGTATGTTTTTATGTGTACGTGTGCATGTCGAATGGTCTTTAATATACAACTTAAATTATATACGACTACATAAGTAAGATGTAATTTAATGATTACATATATACACATAACTTTACAACCATATATACTACAAGTAACTGTTAAGCATTTAAATGCGTTAAATAGACTAACATGTTGGTATTGCAATAAGTTACCAGTAAACTGTATTTAAATATATACGTGAATTTGTTTGTATTAAAGTAAATATTTTTATAAAATAAAATATATATACATACTTATGTGTATCCGTAAAGCTAGAATTATTTACAAGGGAATAGTGATTTTTGTTATTGAATATATACAATAATATAAAATACAAAACATTATTGCATTTGCTTAACATGACCGATCTTATTCGTTTGTGAGAGCGCATCTGAAGAGAAGATACGCTCTTATAATTGAGATTTGGGGATCTTTGCTGTCTTAAAGGAGTATCCCGCTAAATATTTAGATGGGTATTACTGAAATACGACTCGGCTATAATCGCGTAAGCGGTGCCAACGCCAATTAAGAAGAAAAATATTACTGAAATATACATATATAAAAGGTAAAATGTGATATTGTTTTGCGGACAGTTGGGATTGGCACACTGTAAATTTTTGGCTTTTCCTTCTCCAAAGGATTATTTTTTCCCATAATAAACAAGGCTGTTAAACTTTATAAGGATAGGGTTTCGACATTCAATCAAACAATTTTCAAACCAAACGAGAGTAAAAAGCTTTTTTTTTTTTTAAACGTGGCGAAATGGCGGCGGTTTGAATAAAAGTATCGATTTTGGCTCTCTTTTCGACAGTTTTTCGTAGAAAAAATAGGGAGATTTCAAAAAAAAAAAAAGAAAGAGAGAGAAGAGAAAGCTTCCATATCGCGATAGAGAATGGCGTTAAAAATGTTCTAATTGAAACTAGATATCTTCAAAACTTTTTCTTTGATTTGGTTTTCACTCATTTTGAAAAACACCATTCTGAGAAAAAAAATATTGGAGTATTTATGTTCCCCACTCTGTTGCCTTTCTACAAGAAACGTTGTAGCGACCGTAATAATTTGAATTTCGATTGCAAAATATACTATCCGATAATGCTACAAAAAAAATAGATTTTTCGAAAATTTCACACTGAGACGATCCCTAAATTGGCTAACAGGATTACATGTATGTATATGTACAGCTATATGAACGAGTGATTTAAAAACACATCTCGAGATTTTATTGAGTTTAGATTCGCTATCCATCGTAAGTATGGTTCATATTCCGCAATATTGTTGATGAAGCTAGTAATTATCAATTTAAAATTCTTTATGAAAATATTATTCATTTAAGTTTACCAATAGCCCATAAATGACATAATGCATATTTTTTCTTGATACGAGTTGTAGTTTTTATTAAAAATTATAGTGAATTATTTCTAAAACTAAATAAACATTTGAAGTGTACGAATATAATTAAGGGTAAGGAAAATGTATTTTTAACCCATACAATATGAGTATGCGTTAGTTGCATGCAAAATCATTTCAATGTAATATTAATTACTATATTTTGAGAGTCTATGTGTGTTTAAATCGTGCTATGCACATATTGGAGAAATAAATTATACATATGTTTGCGTAAAGCATTTATAAGGGAATAGTTAGCAGTAGGAACTTAGCGGCAATTCATTGTTTGAAAAAAGTGAAGCATAAAACTAATATAGCCTAATATTACAGGGTTAAAATGTTGCTTTTTCACATGCCTTTTATAATGTATGTTCGTATGTATATGCTTATTGTATTTTAGTTACATATACTTTATATATGGTACTCTATAAATAAGAATCCCTTTGCATAAAATTAAAAATATGGTTTAATATAAATTTTGTTTTATTTATTTTATGCCTCTTCAAAAGGATTTTAGTTTGAAAATTAGAAAGTCTACATTTTTCAAATCGATGTTTTTCTCGGAAATTATATATTTTGTATTATCATACATACTTATAAAACAAGGTTTTATTTCAAGTCAGTAGATTATCGTTTTTAATTCGGTGTCACTGCAATTTTTAACACAGAAGATACTAATTTCTTATTTTCGTTTATTTCTATATCTATCCCTGTGCTTTCCTAGTAAAAAAATAATTACTTTTCAGCGATCATTTTTCGCTCGTTTCTTTAACAGCCGCTATCAGATTATATCTCACCGTACGTTTCGGTGCAGTAAAGCCCTTAAATTCTTCATCTTGCGTAATTGTTACAGTATTGTTTAGACCTTTCCTCCCAAAGATTGAATTAATTTCAATAGTTCGGATCGTTTAGCGCTTATTATATCCTGATGTAGTGGACCTACACCCTCCACGCACTCATATCTGTTAACATAGTCAGCTATGTTGTCTGTCATACATATAACATGTATGCCACAATCGTATCCATTTGCTTGTTGCAAGCAACGGATGGGTTTTATATGGCATTGGCGGCAATTCAAGGCAACTTTAATTTGATGTACGAATTGTTGGGATGCTAACGAGTTATTGTTACCCCACGAATCAAAATGGAAGAACGTCTTTTCCGGTCGTGAAAAGACCAAGAGTGACCAGTGTGTACCACCCGCTTGTGTGGATTCATTGTCGTTGAGTGCAAAAAAAATAAATTGTTTTCGTGGCGCTTCCAATTGGCTGAGTACGGTTTCCAATTCTTCATCATCTGTTAGTTTCATGCATTGTGTTACCTCCGGAGCGACAAACAATAAATCCGGATTATTTTTGTATTTTACTTTTTCCAGGTATTCATAATAAAATGAAAGTATTTGGTCGTTCAACCAATGCGGCCCTTGTAGTAATTGTACATCGCTCATACGAAGACATGTGTCGTTAAAGCTAAGCGCTATAGGATCGGCGTGTGTGTAGGAACTCATTTTCACCGTTGCTTCTCCCAATGTCCGAGTGCTATCTCTGCTGTTGCACTTTAACTGCCAATTCCCTTGATTTATTGTTCTCTTCACCACGTCGTATGATAATGCTTTAGGCTTGAGATAACTTTTGTCAAAGTTACTTTTACTTTTCTTTCGGCTGCATTAATATCGCTGTAATTGTCGTCGAGGCGTTTCAAATCATTCATATACATATACAAGTATATATACATATATAAATTATCGTATAGTTGTGGTTTGTTACATGAAAACATGAAATTTTAATATGAATAGTTATTATCAACGGCTTTTTCAATAGTTACGAAATTTTGATTGCTATAACACATTTTACCTAGTTTGATAATGTATGCAAAACAGCTTTGCAGCTTGTTTTTCCTTTCAATTTCATAAAATATATAGAAATGTAAACTTAAAAACCACTTTTACTTTTTTGTGGACAATTGCTTTTTGCGAATTAAAGCGCAATAAAAAGAACAAAAAATGCAATTCTCACTCTTCTATTTTGTTCTAGGCTTCGTTTCGTGCATCAAACAATGCGGGAAAATATATGCGCCTATAAACGCCGGCACGAATCAGGCGGCGAATTAATAAATATATGGCAGCTATGCAATGTGATTGTTGCCAACTCTTTAAGAATGGCGAAGAGGTTAATATATTACATTCACAAGAGGTTAGGTTTGAATGCGCATGAGAAACTTTGGAGGCTTTACATTTGTATTTTTTTAAATTAACATAGCTTTGTAAAGTGAGTTTTTACAAACCTAAAGGACTGTGACGTATGTAAATAAAAATTAAACATTTTTTTACTAATATACATATAATTTTTCTTTAAATAAGGGTATAGGCAACTCTAAGCAAAAAGATACCAAAACAAAATTCAAATTGGTTCTACACTTGCTTCTCCATTCGCGAAAAGTGAAAATATATCAAGGGCAAGAATTGTAAAAAACAGCAATGTCAATGAGAATGTCAGGAAAACTTACCACAGTTTGTTTGATTATTTTTGCACTATACGGAGTCTTATTACACAAATAAAAACAATATTATTATAAGCAAGCACTTTATTTATATAGTCTTTTATGATAAGAGTTCTAAGAGAATGGAAAACAAATATACTACAGCTGTTTGAACGAATTCGCCGTATTCTTATAAAGAAGGGTACATAGTTGCATGCAACAACATTAACCCTTAATAGAGCCGTACATTGAATTAATGATTTTCGCCGCTTTTAAGCAATCATGAAATAGTTATTAAAAAACGTTTATTTAATAGTCAAAATGTTCTGAATGTTCGATATTTCTTTGAATTACCTCTGATTTTAAGTATATATCAAATCCTTTTTTATTTTCATTTATGCATGGTAAATTTTTTTAAAACTACGCAGCTCATATACATACATATGTACATGTATACATATGTATGTAGATTTTATATGCATACTTTTGTTTTTAAATTAATTCTTCTTCTTCTTTACTGGCGTAGACACCGCTTACGCGATTATAGCCGAGTCAATAACAGCCCGCCAGTCGTTTCTTCTCTTCGCTACGTGGCGCCAATTGGATACTCCAAGCGAAGCCAGGTCCTTCTCCACCTGGTCCTTCCAATGGAGTGGAGGTCTTCCTCTGCTTCCCGCGACGGGTACTGCGTCGAAAACTTTCAGAGCTGGAGTGTTTTCATCCATCCGGACAACATGACCTAGCCACCGTAGCCGCTGCCTTTTAATTCGCTGAACTATGTCAATGTTGTCGTATATCTCGTACAGCTCATCGTTCCATCGAATGCGATATTCGCTGTGGCCAATGCGCAAAGGACCATAAATCTTTCGCAGAACCTTTCTATCGAAAACTCGTAACGTCGACTCATCGGGTGTGGTCATCGTCCAAGCCTCTGCACCATATAGCAGGACGGGAATTATGAGCGACTTATAGAGTTTGGCTTTTGTTCGCCGAGAGAGGACTTTATTTTTCAATTACCCACTCAGTCCGAAGTAGCACCTGTTGGCAAGAGTAATTCTGCGTTGGATTTCCAGGCTGACATTGTTGGTGGTGTTTACGCTGGTTCCAAGATAGACGAAATTATCTACAACTTCAAAGTTATGACTGTCAACAGTGACGTGAGAGCCAAGTCGCGATGTGCGACGACTGTTTGTTTGATGACAGGAGATATTTCGTCTTGCCCTCGTTTACTGCCAGACCCATTTGCGTTGCTTCCTTGTCCAGTCTGGAGAAAGCAGAACTATCGGCGCGGGTGTTGAGGCCGATGATATCAATATCATCGGCATACGCCAGCAGCTGTACACGCCTTGTCTGAAACCTCGTTTGGTATCGAACGGCTCGGAAAGGTCCTTCCCAATCCTGACGGAGCTTTTGGTGCTGCTCAACGTCAGCATACACAGCCGTATTAGTTTCGCGGGGATACCAAATTCAGACATCGCGGCATAGAGGCAGCTCCTTTTCGTGATGTCGAAAGCAGCTTTGAAATCGACGAATATGTGGTGCGTGTCGATTCTCCTTTCATGGGTCTTTTCCAAAATTTGGCGCATGGTGAATATCTGGTCGGTTGTTGATTTTCCAGATCTAAAGCTACACTGATAAGGTCCAATCAGTTTGTTGACGGTGGGCTTTATCTTTCACACAATACGCTCGATAGAACCTTGTACGCGATGTTGAGGAGGCTTAGCCTACGGTAGTTGGCGCAGATTGTGGGGTCTCCTTTTTTATGGATTGGGCATAGCACACTTAAATTCCAATCGTTGGGCATGCTTTCGTTCGACCATATTTTGCAAAGAAGCTGATGCGTACTCCTTATCAGTTCTTCACCGCCGTGTTTGAATAGCTCGGCCGGCAATCCATCGACCCCCGCCGCTTTGTTTTTCTTCAAGCGGGTAATTGCTATTCGAACTTCTTCATGGTCGGACAATGGAACGTCTGCTCCATCGTCATCGATTGGGGAATCGGGTTCGCCTTCTCCTGGCGTTGTACGTTCACAGCCATTCAGCAGGCTGGAAAAGTGTTCCCCCATAATTTAAGTATGCTTTGGGCATCGATGACTAGATCACCTTTGGGGGTTCTACAAGAGTATGCTCCGGTCTTGAAACCTTCTGTAAGTCGCCGCATCTTTTCGTAGAATTTTTTAGCATTACCCCTGTCGGCCAGCATTTCGGCCTCTTTCTTTTTCTGTCTACAAATGCGTCTCGCTTCCCTCTTCAACTCTCGGTATCTATCCCATCCCGCACGTGTTGTGGTCGATCGTAACGTTGCGAGGTAGGCGCCTGCTTTCCCTCCGCTGCGACACGGCACTCATCGTCGTACCAGCTGTTCTTTTGCACTTTCCGAAAACCAATGTTAGGGCCTCGGAGCGCACGCACATCTAAAACACTGGAGACGTGTCTTCCGTCTATCACAACATGATCCATCTGGTTGGTGGTTTTTCGATCCGGAGACTGCCAGGTAGCTTGATGAATCTTCTTATGCTGGAATCTAGTACTACAGATAACCATATTTCGGGCCCCGGCGGAGTCGATCAGCCTCAACCCGTTTGGGGATGTTTCCTCGTGGAGGCTGAATTTAGTTAAGAATTAGATGCAATTAATTTCTTTATACATACTTATGAACATACATACATGTACGTCCATTCGAACTCTCATTTAAGGTTTTCCTAACACTTCAAATAATGAATGATGCAATAGAGGTTCGTTGTTTCATCAATGTTGTTTCTCTATTAAGCGATTAAAAGATTACAAAGCGTCTGGCATGTAATTTTTAATGAATGATAAACTTTAATTATTTTTTTCTTAAAATTATCCAAACACTTTTTAATATTTATTTAAATTTCATGTTGTGAGTGTTTCGCACAGTAAAAAATATTTTAGATAATTTTTTATTTTTAGCTCAGTTTTGCTTTGCTAAACATAAAAAACTAGTCAAAACAAGATTTTGTTTTTTCAATTCTTATCAATTTAGGAACGATATTTACACCTTCATATATAAGTATATGTATATGTACATATGTACATATATAGCTGGAAAAAAATAATAATTAAAAAAAATACACAATCAAACCAATATATACATTTATATGAACAAGACCAAGCATAAATTATACAAATATCTAAATGGACCCCATTAGAAGCATTGCAACTGCACAAATCCTAATGCTTAACCTGGAAATATGTCTGTCAAAAAGTACACAATAAAAACAAGCTGTATGTGTATTGTATATTGAACACAATTGCTGAGACACGATTCTAAATATGTACATATCGTTATCAGTGAAATATTATTTAATTTTTTATGATTTCGTGTCTCTTCGCGTGCAAATAAGTATATGCACGAGCAATAATAAACACATCGAAAACAAAGACAATCGTCGGCGAATTTCTCAACAAGTTCAAAATTTACCGTTTTTTCACAATTTATTTATTTTTTTTTCAGTTCATTTACCGTGCTAAGTTCGGTGACAGTAGACACAAGTAAATATCTTAAGAGCCCAAACAATCTACTGTCACCGAACTTAGCACGGTAAATGAACTGAAAAAAATAAATTGTGAAAAAAAAAATATACATATATATATATAATTAAAGAAATTAGAAATAAAAAGGCTAAACTTAATTTTACATTACCTGTGTCGAAACATTGTGGTAATTTAAGCAAAACTACTATATGTACATACACATGTACTTGCATACATGCATATGTATATGTCCATATGTACATACATCAGTTATCAGTTTAGAATATGTTTAATATTTTTAAATCAAATAGATTGATATATTTTCTTTGTTCGAGCAATGCAACCTTGTTATATTTAGAGTCACATACGCCATATTGAAATAACTTAAAAAGGAAACGTCAGATATACAGTAAAACGATTTTTAATTCTTTAAACCAAATAAAGATAATTGAAAGTTTGCTTAGGTATATCGTAAAATCTTAGAAGTTTAACTTCTGGATTTTTCAAATATTGTATATGTATATAATTTTAAAAATACATTAACCAACAATACTGTTTAGATAATACAAAAGTTGTTAGGCGAGTCACACTTACCAAAGTAATTACAACATTAGCATACTGTTTCTAACTTTAGCTGTTTTACTTATCAATGCCATATTTATAGATCTGTGTATAACGTGAAATTTTTACTAAAATAGAAAATGTCCATCCATTACTTGTAGCAAAACAAGTAAACCTAGTTTTTCTTCTCATTTTCTTTTCAAAGTGTGTAATAAAAATAATAAACTTCATAGTCCATAGATAAGAAGTAATAATTTTGTCTCTACTATAAACAATATTATGTACATAGGTACGTATGTATGTGTATGTGTAAGATGTATGTAGGTTAAACAGTTCATCTTAGTATTATATTCCAACAGCCTTTACTGAGCACTAACAGCACCGGCTTTGACACCCGCCCCTAATCTACAACAACTTATCACATATGTATGCATATGAATTTTCTTTGCGTCACGGACTCATCCGATTCATTTAATCAGCGAATCAAAACAATCGAACAGTGTACTTATAAATCTCAGCCGCATGTTGCCAACAAAATCAGTTCAATTTTGAACATCGCGAGCGTTGAAAGCAACATCTCTGCTATTCTTTATGATTTCTTGCAAGTGCATACAAATGTATAACCGGTCATTTGTTAAATTTTTTAGATTTAACTCAAAAGTGTTGTTTTACTGATAGTAAAATTGTTTGTGTACAGTGTCAAAAATATTAACCAAAAAAGTTATCCCAGTGCGGAAAGGACAATACTTTTTTGTTATTGCTTAAAGAAAAGACGCTTGAATGGTGGTTATAAAAAGTGACGAATATCCAAATATTATACTGAATTTACCAAGAAAACGAAATTGTTTGCAAGACTTATTAAAAAGTGACTTTACAGTTCACAGCGAATCACATTTCACTGACAAACCCGTTATTTGTGATATACTAAAAAATTGTGAAGGTATGAGCTTTTTAAAATTTTTTTTTGGTAAAAAATTATGAATACATACATATGTATGCATATTCACATAAGTGTAGGATGGAGAGGAAAAAGATATTGCTTTATAAACATTTCCAATTAAAATTTTTAAATATGAAAAAAACTGAAAAAATTGTGTTTTGAAAATTTATTAATATGTATTTCACTAAAATCACTAGCATTGTTGATGCTAACAGGCGAATAAAGACTAAGAAGTTAACAAGTTCATAACTAAAAACTAAAATAAAATGCATAAAAAAAATAAATATTTACTCTACATATAAGCAATAATTTTAATAAAATAAAAAATTAAAGTGCTTCAATGATATAATAAAATAATATACCTATATATATGTATATATATATATACTATATATATATTTATTATACGAAGAAGTGTGTGTTGTATGTTTAACATTTGTAACACAATTTTCGGAAATTTATAAAATTTAATAATTCAAAGTCTCAAAAAAACGTGCTAAATCTAAAATCATATGCCTATATACGCTTACACTTGTTTTGTTATCGCACCCTGTTTAGTTTATCAGCTGTGTAGGTTCACAGAATCGACCTCTAAAACTGTTTTAGTATTTTTATATAAAAATATGTTAGTTTTATTATTTTATTTATTTAAAAATTGTGTTTTTAATTTCATCGTTATTTAAATTTTTCTGAATATTTCTACGGGCATGTAATCATATTTGATTTGTATATATGTATATTTGTATTTAAACTTTCGTTTTACTTTTCTTTTGCATATTGCAGACTGTTCAAAAATGGCCGCTTTGCCCCAAGGAGCTTTTGCCGCAAGTAAATTGCGCGAATTAAATAATAGGGACTTACTGATAGCTCGCATAAAGAGCAACGCTGATAAAAATGAAACAAAAAATATTAATACTAATAAAAAATGTAAGTTGGAAGTTTTGTATATAAAGCAATCTGTATTTAGATTTATTAAATTTTACTTATTACAGTGACTGAATATACACCGGCAAAATATAATGATAAGTTGATGAATTCTATTTGGGGTTTCTACAATCGTTATTCTCCCCACAATATAAAGGGCAACGAATACGAATTTTCGGAAAAAGACTATATTATGCAACAGCAGTAAGTGTATATGGACAAATTTCTTCTTATCATTTCATCATTGGTAGACTTAAATATTGGTAGAAATTATTTTAAATCTAAATATATTTTATTATTTTAATTCTAAATATATTTATATATGTATATATACCTTATAAGGGGAAAATATTATAATAACAATTCTGTGTATACAAACCCACTTTTTGGACTTTAGCAGCTTTTATTTAATTTGATTTCGCATTAACAAATTATTAACTTGATTGCTTGATTTTTAACGTAAAATTTCATGTACAGTTTGGCGAACAAAAGTTTTAAATGCATTTAATATTAATATTCTAACTGACTCATTGAAAACCTAAAATATCTGTACGAGTATTAATAATTAAAAAAAAATTTAAGTATTACAATTTAAGTTATTCAAATAAGTTGCACTTATTATTGTAGAGACGAAAATATTTCCATTTTGCTGAGGCAGCTTTTGTTTAAGCTACATACATATATTGTTTTTCATTACAAATAACACATAATAATAATTATTATTTTCTTACCTTCTTTCAGCATTGCTGTTGCATCCTACGCTATTGCTGAAGATTTGGCAATGGCTCTACGATCCGGTAAGGAATGGGATTTACGTGAGAAGTAAAGCAATACTATTTTTTAATATTGCTTAAAATTTGGCGCAAAATTTTTTTTACACTTTCAATTATTTAAGAAATATGAATTTATGTACTCTTATATGTGTAAATATTCACTATGTTAAATGATCAGTAACTTTATAAATTGATTTATGAATGAAAATATATTCAAAGCATATGGCAGCATTAAAAACGCATTTGATTTTCTAATAAATTTTTAAATATACACATTTTTTTACATACAAATAGTTATAAGAAAATAACTCAATATTGACGTAATTCAATTCAAATAACAGGACTCATAAGTGGGCACCATATATTTGATATTTATGAAAGCATCTTCGCCGCCATGTAACTCCAACACTTGTAAGGTCTCATCGATGAGATCTCCGAGATTCATATTGGTGCGTTGAGCATAGTCTATTTCATCGCCGCAATTCACTGCAAAGAAGAAGGAAATTAATAAGAGAGTTACAATTAATAAAATTCCCACATTAGTGCTTTTTAATGTTAAGCATGCGAATCACCCAACTCATATCCATGCAAATATATTGGATTCCTCTTTTAACCAATTTAATTTGAAATTTATGTTAAATGTCAAGGGTAGACCCCTAATTGAAAAATTTTAAATGTGCAAGTTTTTTTAAAAATCGTTGTTGTTGTAGCAGAAGTTTTAAAAAACAGTCATTGACTGGTCAAATTTCTTGAGTCGAAGTACCTCGCTTTAAAATCTCTTCCCCTTCACTGTTTCCTTAAAGTAAAAAAATTATATGGCTCTTTGGCCGACCTGTTCCGAGTCGAACGAATGTCGTAAAACTTTACAGCTCGTTTTGAGATAAATATTATACCGTTTATTAAAACGAAGCAGAAAACATATTGTTTCTATTGTTTGTTTATTGTTTATTTCTGATCGACTCCGAACTAAATCGAACCATAACTAACATAAATTTCACTCAAAGACTGTTTCTTGAAACGAAAAAGCTATATTGCTCTTTGCAGGATCTGTTCCGAGTCGAACCGTAAATCCTTACAGCTTGTTTTGAAATAATACAAAAAAAAAAAATGAAACAAATACCGCCATTCCATTACATAGGAAGCAAAAAAAGATAAATGCAGATATACCGTTTATTAAAACGAAGCAGAAAACATTCATTGCATTTGACCATTGGAAACTTTACTTATTATCCTTATTTTGAAGTCATTACAGAAAATCTATTTGTTAAAAAGAAACCTTTTTGGTCCTTCGCTGAAATGTTCTGAGTTGAACCGACCATCGAAAAACTTGACAGCTCGTTTTGACGTCAACACAGAAACATCTTTTATTCAAAAGGAGCAGAACTGCGTTTTGTCTAGTTCTATTGGTCTTTCGCTGAACTGTTTCGATTTGCACCGACCATCGGAGACCTTCATAGCTCGCTTTTAAATCACAAACATACTTGTATTTATTAAAAACCTTTTCGCCGGATTTTTTGCACCATAGGGGGTTGAATCTTTTACCCTCTCATAATCAATATGTATGTAATCATATTTGCACAGTTTAGTAGACAGTTTAATTACAGCCATAGCAGCGTGTCGGTCCACGTGCCAAGCCATTCGCAATAAAAAATAAGATCGCTCTTTGCTGACAATTGTCGTCATCAATCTAATCTTTCAACAAAATGAGTTCGACTACAAAAAAGGGTCCCTTATTTATGTAAAGTATACATTTGAGGCAAAAACATAGTTCGAAATACTTGAGGACCCCTTAGTTGATTTAATGTAATTTTATTCGAAGTGAGTAATCACCTAAATCTGTACTTATTGATAAGTCTGGTTCAGTAAGTCAGCTTGGTTATCATTAGTCGTCAGCGCAATTTCATATGTGTAAGTATGTACTTGTAGACATATCTATGTATGTATGCATGATCACTTAGCTACAGCTTTCGCATTTGTTTACTGCATTTTTGGTACAAGGTTATATAGTACATACATACATACATATGTATATATTTGCCTATATTTTGCACTGTTGATAGTTAATAAATCTCTGTGCATCGACAAAAAATAGTTTTGCTGTTGTTGTCTATACATTAACAACAATATGTATACTTAGACAGATGCCCTTTGTCGATACGTCTAGACTCTAGAGTGAAACAAAAAGGGGTTAATTGAGAGCCGATAATTTAGATTAGTAACAATAAACACATATAATGCATATTTTTATTGATTATATGCACATACATAATGCTTTACAAATAAAAGGTGTCCGATCTATGTATGTATATGCTATAGTGGTCCGATCTGAACAATTTCTTCGGAGATTATACCATTTATTTGGCCAATAGTCCATGCAGGGAGACTATTTCGCGTATATACAGACCGGTCAGACGAACATGGCTATATATGTATACATATACAATATAAGATCTCCGACGTTCCCCTGTGAGTGTTATAAACTTCGTGGCAAACTTAAAATACCCTGTTTAAGGCTGTATTTCGGCTCTGATGAACACTTTGCTCGAGTTTTTACTACATGAACGAAGTATTGCATATTCAAATGGGGACAGTTTTTAATTAAACAGTTTTTTATAAGAAAACTAAACACATGCAACTAAATTTCGAGCGCAAACCCCAAAAATTTGTAGCACACAATTAATCATCCACTAGTTTCTAGTGACACAACACTTTAATTTCACTCACCGTTTTTCACCTTGAAAGCATTAAACATGGGCAGCAATTGTCGATAAAACGGCACCAAAGCTGGACCCACCATATCGGAAGACATAACAAGTTGTTGTATTATTTTTAAAGTTGTGCACATAACCTCCAAATTGCGTGTGCTAAGTGCATCTATAAAGAAAGAAAGGCAAAAAATGAATCCTAATCATGTTTTTGGCGTTAAAATCAAAACCGCGTTACGGTCATAAACACTTTGGCTTGCGGTAACCTACATTAAGGCGCACGCAATCACCTCAATACATATACTACATACATATGTATGTATATTAACTGCTTAACACTTACTCTTAAGTGGTAATATTAATTGCGGTACAACAGGATGAATTTTCTCGCCACCAGCAATCAATAAATCGGTGACACCTTGACGAGCATATGTCTTATAGGGGTGTTGGGTCTCAGACAGACCGTCAAAGAAGAGCGGCAAGTAGAGGCTGTAGTCGAGTTTGTCAATATCCACCTTCAAAAAAAAGCTGTTGTAGTAAA
Source organism: Bactrocera zonata (assembly GCA_037783105.1). Lineage (NCBI taxonomy): Eukaryota > Metazoa > Arthropoda > Insecta > Diptera > Tephritidae > Bactrocera > Bactrocera zonata. Next base: position 104,188 of record JBAWJQ010002072.1, on the reverse strand, counting down.
TTAAATACCAGATATACTACTCTAATATACCGTTATCTGTATGCATGTACCAGATATTTTTATACATGTAAGTATATATAATGAGCGTTTATGTTCGTGTTACATGCCAAGCACGCCTTTGCACGCAACAAAAAATGCAAGAACGCAAAAAAAATATTCAATTCCATTTCAATTACCCGCAACACTCGCCCATCTGCTCGTAAGCATGTACCCTTTCACAGTACTTGCTATTTTGAGTCAGGCAGGTGTTCGTGGGTGTATACATTCTTACAGAGTACACCCGGTAAAATATTATTTCTCTAAATAACAACATTGTCGTGCGAAATTATTATTATTTTTATTTATTTATAGAAACTTTATATATGCACAGCTGAAATGTTTATTTGAGGAATTTGCATTCTGTTGCAATAAATAATCCATCAATCAAAATCAAAATCTGCATTTGCAACGGAAATTGAGTTCAAAATTAGGTATCTGCAAAGTTATATGCTGCAGCTGTATAAATGGCAAGCGAAAGTGATTTATAATTAAAATTAGAATATTCGACAGATTATTATTTTAGGTTAGGAATTTACTATTCTAGATTATGTTTGTAAATATAAAATTAAATAAATATGTATATTCGAAATTTATTATTTTTGATTAGGTACGTATTATTTTTAATTATACCAAATTTTTCTCTTAATATTTAATAATATTTATAATACTGATATTTAAGAAATCTGCAGAATTATTTTGTTAAATTGTATGTATGGCAAGGGGAAATGAGCTAGCAATTTAGAGCAGTTTAGGATTATTATTTTAGGTTACGAACTTAGTGAATTTATGATTATTTTAGAATAATGGTAATTATATCAAAATAATATTTTAATATCCTTTCTTATAATATATAATTTAAATATTAATTTTTTTTATCTTTCAGTCAATATTTGCTGATTCTTTTTAGATAAAGCAAACTTTGATCCATTGAAAAATTGTTAATCGTACGCAAGAAATATTTTTAGAATGGGAAATGCATACAATTTTAGACTTTTGTAAATAAAAAAATAATTTTCATTTAACAATTTTTTTGTTTTTTTTTCAAAATACAGAAAATAGTTATTTATGGACCAGTGTGTACACAACTATTATATATATTTATGTATGTATGTATGCAATCTTACCGTCCAACCAATTTTATCACCTCCACATAAATACTCCATTTTTATAGGCAGATCCCCACGATCAAAATACATGCGAAACGTTGTTGTAGAACGCCTGTGACTATCACCACCGTTAGCGTTGCTTCCGCCCAAATCCAGTTGTAAAGTGGAAATAGTTTTCTTTTTCCTGCCGTTCAAATCTGAAATTCATACAAATTATCATGCCGTTACATACATACACACATGCATATGGTATAATGATTAATTTCAAATAAAATCATTAAATCCGATACATACTTTTTCCACTCACTTTTCCCCGTGCGCTTGCGGGTGCTGGGGGCTCATCTATTGGTCCATGTACAACCACAGTATTTTTCTGCATCGATTGTACTGAAAATGGTGGTACACAACGCGCTCGTTGTGCAGAATAGTTTGCGAAAGGGCGTGTCGTTGGTGGATTTGCCGATTTAGACCGGTATTTGGTTGATTTACCATAAACATTACATTCGTGGGATTTTGGAATATGAACACGTGCCGTATGTAACATTGCTTTTAACATTTATTCTATTTATGAAATGAACTTTAATAATGGAATTGTCGAGTAGGCGCGCTCCCAACACTTCAAAGGGTAAACAATAAACTAAAGTTTTAGGACTCGCTACTAACTACTAAAATCTAAGGAATTTTCTAGCGTCAAGTTAGTATGTATTGGAATCAGTGTAACGAATTGGTGTGGGTGGTAATCAAAACAAAACGTTGCTAGGCTTAAATCGAATTGTAAACAACTTAATAAGCTTTAAATAATTTGTAAGTGAGGGCTGTTGTTTTGCCTTTTTAGTGTTTATTCTCTACAAAAATATTACTAATATATTTACGTATTTATTATTATACTCTCCCAATATGTTGCTACAGAGAATAAAAGTTTGGTTTATCGTATGTACATATGTACACACATGTTTGAAAAAGTAACAAAATTGTGGTTAAATTGAAAGCCATAAAAGCATAAATGACAGATATTTCAAGATTTTACATCAAAGTAGAATAAATATTATGTATAGAGAAGAAGACTTTTATACATTATGCAACAAAAATAAGCTACCCTAACGGTACCTACTTTTTAAATTCGTTGTACAATAATCCTACCCTCTAATTGCAGAATGCACTATACTCTACTCCGAAATACGTCGTAGAAATATTCAACTCAAACCAGTTTGTACAGAGTGGCAACTTCTCCTAACCGATTTATATGTATTATACAATGTCTAGAGTATTAATAATTTCCTACAAGAATGCTGGAACTGTCTGAAACTGTTAAACTTTCTATATAAAAACTACAATTTTTTATATGGTATGTACATTTACAAAAAAACCCTATAACTAAAGATCTAATTATAATAATTAACCACTTTTGTGCTTAGATTATAGCAACGTGGTCTCTTGAATACGGCAACTCGTAAAATTCTAGCATCTGCCATTCCAATTCACCGCCATTTTTTCGGAATCGCGCCGCTCGCTGCTCGTTCATGTTTGTTCGTTCATTCGCGCAACGACAACGAAGAAATTTTCAATGATTGGTTAGTCTGTGTGAAAAAATATTAAAATAGTGCAAACACACACATAAAAATACTTGAAAATATTTAAAAAATATTCTTTTATTGTTATATTTATCATATTCAATGGAAATATTACGCAATTTGTGCAAAAAGTGCAGAAAAATACATTGAGAAAAATTTGCAGGGTGACTTGTGTGATTTTCGCCGCTGAAATCTTTTCACCACCTCAAGTACTAGGCAAGCAACGAGTTGAAAAGCAGCCACCGCAGTAACAGCGGATTGCGAGAAACGCATTCGCGCCGTTTCTCGTTTTGTGAGACCGCGAGTGACCGCATTTTATTTTTTACGTACATATGCGTCTAATAAATAATACTAACTGAATATTTAATACTTACTATTAAATTGTCACAAAATAAGACGGCAATAAATAATTTAATTATTGGCAAAGGGTTCGCACAATAAATAATATGGATGTATCCAAATTGGATAAGATGAAGGTGATAGACCTTCGAAAGGAGCTGGAAACGCGTGGTCTTGATACTAAAGGTGTTAAAGCAGTTTTGGTAGAACGTTTAAGGGCTTTTCTAGAAGATGGCATCGGTAAGTTTTTTCTTATAAATTATAAGATAATGAATATAGCATTATGTTCGAGCATATTTTAATTACTTTTTGAAGAAAAATATTTGGAAAAAAACTTATGTGATCAAATATTTCGATTTATTTTAAACAATAGCAATAGAAAGGGAGCCTTCATTAGGAAAAACTAAAGGTGATATAAAAAATTTTAGCTCATATAGACATACAAATTAGATTTCGGTTATTTCGACTTATAGTGAATAATTTTAAAAGAAAAATAATTATGATATTTATAATACAATATTTCGTATCAGGTTCTGCACCCGGTACACCAGGAACTCCTGGTAGAAGATGCCGCCGTACTCGGTCCATGACCCGCTCTCCTTCACCTTCACCAGTAAAAGTTGCAGCAGTGGAACCTAATTTGGAGACACTAGCTGAAGAAGATGATAATGCTAACTCTGAAAGCGTCCCTACTAAAGATGAGGCCAAGGAGATTTCCAGTGAAATAGAAGCCGTTGATGAGGATCAAAATCAAGACCAAGAATCGGAAGAAAACGATCAAGAGGAACACACAGAATATGACGTTGTTGAAAAAATTGATCAGAATGGAGAAGATTCAAAAGAGGAAGATATTGAAGAAGAACCCGAAAATGAAGAAGTAGAAAATCAACAAGAGGAAGAAGGTGGTGTAGATGGGGAACTTAATAAAAACGATATTGAAACTGCAGAGGAGGCTCAAGATAATAATGACAAAGAAATGGAAGTTGATCAAGATAATGAACCAGAAGAAGCAGTTAAAGAGGTTACTGAAAAGAACAATGAAAAGGAGTTGGAAGAAAGTAAGCCAGAAGTTAGGCGTGATAAACGCTCCCATTCACGTTCACATTCCAAAGAACGTCACAATCGTTCTCATTCCCGCTCACGTTCGCGTTCCCGTTCTCGGTCAAGATCACGATCACGATCACGCTCTCGATCCAAATCTACATCTCGCACACCGAAACGCAGAAGTGGCGCTGGTAGTCAAGGTACACCGTCTAAAGCAGAAGAGGCAACAAATCCTGAAGATGAACCTACCATTGAAGACAAGCAATTTGGTTTAAGTTGGTGTAAGTTAATCCCACATTTTTTGATTACAAATTTTTTCATACTTTTGAATAATTATTACCGATTTTTTTAGTCGATTCCGATTTACATCTACGCATTGATCCGGTAACGTTCACATCGGCGAAGCCCATGTCACATGAAATATATTCATTGATTTGGTCTGGAGCACGAACAAATTATGGTGTGCGTGAGGGTAAAATATGTTTTGAAGTGAGGTTGGCAGAGGAGACCCAATTAGGACGTACACATCAGTTCCGCGATGAACCCCATGTACGTGGATTTCGTGTTGGCTTTTCTTTGCCTGACACAACTTTATTGCTGGGTGAAGCTGAAAATTCATTCGCTTATTGTGAGACCGGTCGCAAAGCTACTAATTCAGAATTTACAGAATTTTCGAAACCATATCAACTAGATGATGTAATAGGATGTTATTTGGATTTAGAGAGTACGCCTTGCAACATTAAATATACCTTAAATGGCGAAGATCTTGGCGTGGCTTTTGAATTTGACAAAAGTATTTTGGGAGACAATGGTGCACTATTTCCACATATTCTGACTAAAGGTTATGAGTACCATGTGAATTTTGCTGACAATGAAAATTTGCTAGTGAATGTGGAGAGACCGAAACGTATGCGGCGCATACCGAAAAAGGAAAAAGAGGTTGAGAAAGAAAAGAATAAAGAGAAAAATGAAAAACCCAAAGAAGAAACCAGTAAGGTCTCGGAAGAAGGTGGTGTAAAATCTGAAGAAGTTGCTGCTAAATCAAAACCATCCACCCTTGAGGACGTGGAAATGGAGGAAAAAAAAGATGAAGACAATGAAACAACAGAAAGTGAAAAGGCCGTAGAAAAAGCCGAAGGTGAGACTTTTTTTTTATTATAAAAATTGTGTACCAGAGCACAAGTTATGTTTTGTTATTAGGAAGGGTTGTTGTGCACTATTGTAAACTAGTTATGCAGTAGAATATTTTAATTTTGTTCATATAGAGATTTTAAAGCATTACATATCTTTTTAGATCCTAAACCGGCAGGCGAGGAAGCTGAACAGACAGAACAAAAAACGAGCGAAACAGCTGAAAATATTGAAGCAAATGGTGATAACCACATCGCAGTTGAAGATAAAGAAGAAAATAAAAAAGAAGGTGAAAATGCAAAAGATAGCAAGAAAAAGAAGGAAGAAGATGTGGATGGACCCTCACCAAGCAAACGTAAACGTCTTGATGATAGTAAAGAGAAACGACGTGAGTCTTCTGATGAAGATGAATATGAAGAAATCATACCGGAACCACGTGAGCCAGTCTCTCTATTGACCGGTTATGAACTGATCGCATTGATACCAGAAGAAAAATATGTGCCTGGTCCGCAGCGACCTAACAGTCGAAAGGAATGCGAAGTTATTCTGTTAGTAGGCCTACCCGGTGCTGGCAAAACCCATTGGGCATTACAGCACATCAAAGAAAATGCCGAAAAACGTTATCACGTGATTGGAGCAGATTCATTGATTGCCAAAATGACCGTAAGTAGATGAAATTCCGACCCACTTTTTAAGCGTAAAAGTTAACTTATTTCCATAAATTATTTAATTAATTTCAGATTGATGGCTCGCCACGTAAACCCTTACATAAGGGTCGTTGGGAACGTGTCTACGAATTATGCTTAAATAATTTGTCTCCATTAGAGGAGATTGCAACCAAGCGACGTCGCAATTTCATACTTGATCAGGTAATTCGGTAATATTCGGTTGTTTTTAGGTTGACCAAGTCAAAACAATATAGTTTTGGTGCAAAAGGCTAACAGCAAAACTAGTAGGAAAGGAAAGGTTGAAGAAAAAAATGTTTATCTAAGGAGAGATGATGAAGAAAAAAACAAGTTCTTGTATGCCTTAATCTTGGTATACATATGTGTATGTAGTTGTGTATGTAGACTTTTTCACAATGTGTAACTCTGAACTTGAGTTTTGTTTTGATATTTTTGGAAAAGTTGTTGGATTGCGTGTTTGTTCTGTTTGTGTAAGAAGAATATATTATGTATCGCAATTCGATCCAAAGTATTACGTGTGGAAGTATCAACATCTTCGAAATCGCTAACATGTATATAGTTTTCAGGAGAATCTAGATTGAGCAGATCTTATTATAAGGCTACAACAAATATAAAATAAGTCGTACAGACATACCCTTAGTTTGGAAAAGAAAGAAGAAGAACTGCCAGCGCCTTATTACCGCAAACGCACGAACAATCGCTCCAACTGCTTTTCCAAACTCGCACCTTCGGACATACATATGTATCTATATACATATTTTTCTTCTTTACATTTGTCTGAAATTATCAAGGATTTTTTTCATTTGGTATTTGCGAAAACAGATTTAGTTCAAACTTATTTTTTTCCTACTAATGCTGTTAGCTTTAAAGCAGTTAAGTTGAAAGCAAGCAATTAAAGTTGTAGAGAGTGTTTGTTGAGCCATTTAGATTCTCGAAAATGAATATGTTACTACTTAAAATAGGCAGCAAAACGAAAGCATAGCATTTATTTATTTTATTTTTTTATTTCTTAATTTCATAATATGTTTGACTTAATTAATTAAGCAAAACAAAAATTTAATTTTGTCCCTCTAAGAATTTTTTTGCGTTAATATAACGCCTCTTAATACACACACACACACTTTTCAAGTTTTTCATGTATTTATATTAAAAAATCGATTTTTTTAAGTTTAATTTGCTATTAAAAAGTCATTAATTGAATCCAAACTGCCATTAAAAACTTTGCTTCGAACGCAAGCGTGTTAAGGCAGCAACAAACAAAAGCAAGTAAGTTTTAGAAATGTAAGTTGCTCGTGTCACTATCATGCATGTATGTATACACCGTGAGTATAAATGGGTAGTGTTTAGTCAGCGTCATCACCGGCAAGCAGCAGCAACAGTTAATTTATTGTAATCGAAGAAAATGTGAATTACTTAAATAACAATGGGAAGAGGAGCGTGCGGCAAGTATGCCTGTAAGTACATAGAAGCCAGAAAGAATACATTGACGTACACTACTAGTGCCGTTATTGCTTATATTATTTGAATATTCCTTTTGTCCAAGCAATCCACCACTAGATTCATCCGAAATGAGTGCCATACATATCTTATGTGTCCAACAGAGAGCGTCATTTTAAATAGTATTTTACATGGTTTAAACGCTGCTTATTTATTGTGATGATAATATTGGAGGTATGTTTGTAGTATTAAGTTATCCTAGCACTATCGGTTTGGGTTTATTTACATGTATTATGAGAAACGCGATGGCCGTTAAATTTGAAAACAAATTGTATTCAATCATGTGTGAGGAAGTATATATACAGTATAAGATCAGAGATGTTATGTCATTTAAATGTTAAATACAGTATGAAAGTATGCAATGTGTACAAGTATATTAGAAACGAAATGCGCCAATCAACACTCGCAACAACTCGAGCAACATTTATGAAATGTTATTTACTACTACTACTACTTCTACTGCTGATGTACCTACAAGCATAAAATCAAATTTGATAAAACAAAAACTTAATTTCTACTACAACAACAATTTGTCAACCAACAACCTCATCCACATGTGATCATGATTTTGTAGACCAATGCATACGCATCCGCACAACGGCGCAAAATGAAAGGTTTCGGCGACTTCAAACGCATTGCTGTTGTTTGCATACCAAATGAAGAAGAATTGAAACGGCGCAACACTGAGAAAACAGAAAAGGGCAATGCTAATACAATTAGAGAATCAACATTAAATAATTTACGAGGTAATTATCTAAAATGAAAAAATAAATAAATAAAGCAAAACTAAGAACGTAAGCACGTATTGTAAATCCACAAAAAAAAAAAGAAAAAATAATAATCCTTCAACAATTGTTTAAATCATCCATCTGAAATTGCTAAAAGAATAGAAAATGCGAAAAGTGTTTGTCTCTTAAAATAATTAGGTTTTCAAATTACATTTTCTGCCTTTTTAAGTTTACATACATGTATATTATACTATTTTCTTCACAGTTATAAAGTATTTACGCGCTTTTTGTGCGTTCATACAATTATTTTAATTAGTCAGTGTATATGTAAGCCATTTTATATTTTTTGTATTTTAATTTTTCAATTTACAGGTTTTAACACAATATTATTATATCTGTGTGCTACATTACTATTTTATACGTATATGTACTTGGTAGTATATGCATATTTGTTTATACCATCATTTTCTGTATTTGTTTTTTATGAAGTGCAGTGTTAACTGCTACAATTTGCGTTGGACATCGGAATTTTGTTGGATTTTAAACATCCACACACCATTTCAAAAGTGAATACACATCTCCACAACATTGATTTCAACGAAATCCACGAAACACTCCTTCTGTTGTTATTTAATCTAAACATTGTGTATGGCTATTTATATCCACTTTTTCACACTCTTCGAGACACTTCCATATTAACTATATTGAATAAGATTTAATCAGTACTAGTCATTTAAAATGTTTTTTTTTTTTTGTTTTGATAGACATTTTCATGAAACCTACTTCGCCTTTGAAAGAGTCCTGAACAAGTGATGCTTTGCAGTGAATGCAAATATATAAATCCGTTCCTTTATCGCTGGGTTGGTTTTTATAACTGCAGCTGTAACCATTTCTGACTTTTATCTAGTCTTGGCTAAAGAATATTCCGTAAAGCTTACTTTTGCTTCCAGTCACAGCCAATTCGTATAGGGACTCTTTTTCTATATACTATAACATTTTTCCTTTTTATTTACCACTTAAATTGTTAAATTGTCGATTGACTGGTTTTCTGTGTGTCCACCTTCTACTTTACCGTGTATAACTGCCAGTCCGAGTGATTCACAAGACTATATTTCTCTCTTAATCCATCTTAAAAAGGGGATCCACGCACTGTATTTTAATTTTTTTTTTTTGTTGTAGTAAAAAAACTGAATTCAAAAAAAAAAAAAAAAATCGCTTGATTTGTCATTTATGTCAAACTCAAACAATTTTATTCTTTGGAAATTTGCTTACAGCCAACTTTACGCTGCCATCAATTGATCTGGATTGGTTCGACGAAGTAATCTACACTGACCTTAGTGGTGATGATGCTAAGGCGGAGGTCAAACGTTACAACGAGAAAGGCAAGAAGGCTTTGGATGAAAGTCAACCGAATAAACGCAATCGGCGTGATCATCGTCAGCGCGGAGATGATCGACGACATCGTGATGGTGGTGGTGGCGGCGGCGGAGGGCGACGTGATTTTCATCGTTGGAACGATCGCCGCGGTGGCGGCGGTGGCCACTCAGGTGGTGGTAATCGCTGGGGCGGTGGCGGTGGTGGAGGTGCTGGCGGCTACCGTGCTGGCTGGCGAGATGATCGCGGCTATGGCGGTGGCAGTGGTGGTGCAGGTGGTCGTGGCTATGACAATCGCAACAATCGATATAGTAATGGTCCACAGAATTGGTCGCAAAATAATCGTGGTTCTAATCGCTATGAAGATCGTTACAATCGCTCGGGCGGCGGCGGAGGACGTTATGATTCTGGTGGCGGCGGAGGCCGTTACAGTTCTTATGGTGGCAACAGCGGTGGTGGCGGTCGAGACTATCGTGATCGCGATCACAGAGAACGCAATGCAGGCGGTGGTGGTGGCGGCGGCGGTCGACGCGACAACTATCGGTCCGGTGGTGATAGCCAGCGGGATTTTCGGCCTGGCCACCGCGACAATCGTACAGAAGATAGTCGCGGTGGCTATGAGCGTTCGGGTGCGACCGGCGGCGCGGCCACAAAATATGGCAGTAATACAAATAATGCTGTCGGCAGTGGAAGCGCCCATGGTCAAACTGGCTACCATGCGCAAGGGCATGCGCAACATAGTCAGTACAATAGCAACAAATCAGCGACTACAGGAATGGGAGGTGGCAAGGTGAGTTTAAGATTTCTATTGAATTTTCAATAATATTTTTACTTGATTTGTTATTTACCTTGTTAGGGTTCATCGCAAAGTGGCGGAAAATGGAGCTCCTATGGCCAGCAGCAGTCACAACAACAACAACAACAGCAGCAACATCAAATGTCCAGCAGCGGCAATTGGCAACAACAAACGCCGCACCATCAACAATATCAACAGCAGCAACAGCAACCTGCCGCACAGCAACAGTACTGGGGTTATGGTGACATGCAAGGTGAGTAGGCGAACTTTGTGTTTTTAATTTTGACTGACCATGCTCACCTCCATAGGTTATGCCAATGCTCAACAAGCACAACCATGGGGAAACACCGATTCAAGTCAACAACAAGATTGGCTAGCATGGTGGCAGGTAATACCGAACATTATAGCATTCCAAAAAATATGTATGCATGTATGTATATTCACCAATAATTATTTTATTTTATTTTTTAGCAAAATCAGCAGCAACCCCAAGCGACTGCTGGCATGGGCAATGCCAATGATGCGAACCAATATTGGTCACAATACTCCTACCAATCGACAATGACGGGCAATGGTAGTACTGGAGTTGACGCTGCTGGGAAAAAGTGAATTTCTTTGCAGTAGCATGCGCAGTGACATAGTACAATTTCAATATATAGAAGGGGGGAAATAAAAGGGAAAAGTAAATTACAAATTTTATTGTCGTACACATGCATACAACGCGTTGAAATACGCTTACAATAAACACCTTATTCACAAACCCATGGAACATACATACACACACACACAAAGAGCGGTGCAGGAATGCAGGAATGCTTGAAAGCATGTGTAAAGTAAATATAGTTTTGAATTAAACATTGATTACATACCTAAATACACCAGCTCATGACATGAAAAGACACAAATCAACGCAATTAAAAAGAAAAAAAAAAACTGTTAAAGATACTAAGTTACTTGTTGCAATATGCCGCGAGACGCATCTTTATTCAACATCAGCCATGGACAACTTACATTCGAAACATGGAAAATACATTCAATAAAAATAATCTATGTATATGTCCCTCCGCATAACTACTTATCAATAATTAAATACACCAACAACTCCCGTCATTTTTGTATAATTAAAGTTAAGCAAATTAGCGTATAAAAAGTATGAATAACTTTCAGTTTTAATTGCTTTCTTACATTATTACTGCTGCTCCAAGTTTTTATCATTTTACTTATTCTATGTTCTTGTTCATTTTAGTGGTTATTTGCAAACAAACTAAATAATAACGTACCCCTTTTTAGTTGTTCAACTTTTATTTTTAAACTTTAAAATGTTAAACCATGAAGTTCATTAGGATCGTTGAAATATGAAAATTGGAAACAAATGTTCATCAACTTAGCCTTTAAATTATTCTTGTTACACAAAAATATTGTCTATTTTCAAAAAAAAACTTTCTAATTTTTATTAAAATTATCTTTTTAATTGAATATTCACATATTATTAAAGAAATAGCTGAAGCAATAGTACACTGAAAATAAGTAAATATTGCATAAATCAAAGAACAATTGAAAATTTAATAAATTTAAGAATTACTAAGTACATGCCGCAAGTGGTAAAAAAAAACAATATAACATTGTGTATACTTTATTGTAAAGGAGGAAATTGTTGACGCCTTGGAGGCATTGCACTCTCTGTTTGCTATATTGGAATGGTTGGAATGTACAAACAGATGGTAACACAGTTGGAATTTACAAATAACGAATTCAATATTTCTAGATTTGGTCGTGAGTAAAATATTCGCTAATACAATTCACATTTACATAAAAAATATATTTTTTAAGAACTCATTAACGAATTAAAAAAAAAAACAAGGACATTTAAGAAAAATAAATATTTTGCTTCAACCGACGGAATAAATCTTACATAACAACGGAAACTGTTTTTCTCATCATTTACGCCATGTTATTGTCCTTTGGGAATCAACAAAGTGCAGTCAAAAACAATGAAATATTAGGTTGTCAAAAGTCTTGCGGTATTTTCGCTAGTTGGCGCTGAGAGCGCGTAGTTCTAGCTTTATTCGTCGCATCGGGTCATGCTATACCTTTTTGGAAAGCTAATTTCACGCGCTAACACATGTTTGATTTATTGTCGTTTCTTTTAAGTCGTTCATGAGTTATAGCGTCACAAACATGGAGCAAAATAAAGAGAAAATACATAAAAAGCCAACTAAAAATTCAATAATGCTTTGTTCTGGTAAATTTTATTAAATATTTTCAAAGGCAAATCGCTATAAAATACTTATTTATTACACAGCAGCCATATACATACTATATGTATGTAAATTTATGGCATCGTTGATGTTGTTCTAACTTCTATTTAATCCCCGTTTGGTTGGTAATGTTGAAATTGGTTGTCATGTAACATTGTTGTGATTCATCGGCAGAGGAAGTCTAATGAAATATGAAGTATGTATGTATCAACTTAATGGAAATTCTTGGAAATCCAAAGCCTATGATAACAATTGGCAATGTCAAGTGCTTTTGTCACTTATTTCTGTGTGGACATGCAAACATATATTTTGAAAAAAAAAAAAAATCATGTTTATTCATATTATAGAGGGTACAACAAAAGGTTATCACATTTTTTAGTCTATCGAACTCCAGGTCCTTGAACTTTATTATAATGATGTTTTAAATATACCTATGAATGTTTATATATATTTTTAATTTTATAAGAATTATTTGCGTTATATATAAATTTAAATCAGTTCACTCACAATTATTTCAAACCATTTTGTAAGAGAATATTTTCAAAGTACAAAATATTTTTATTTCATAACGGGAAAGCAAAATAAAAAACGGTACACACTTTCATTTTAAAATATCTATTATACTGAAATTTGAATACTTTATATGAATGTATGCATATAAGACTAATATTTATGCGCGAGTTTTAAGGACTACCCAAATATATGAATTTACTAATTGTTAAACATAATTGTACAAATATTCGCATAGGGATGCTACTGCGCTTTTAGTTTAGCGCCTATATCTCTATCTTTGCATTTTACAGAGTTATGTTCACTTTTTGCCCAACAACTTGTTAATTTCCTTATTTTGTTTATTCATCTTCAAGTCCACATCTTCGATTTTATAATTCATATTGTCCAATAATTCATTTTGCGATTCGATTTCACTTCCCAGATCGGTGGCAAGAAATTTCAAACGTGACAAATTATCACACATTTCATCCAAATTCGATTCTAATTGCGTTTGGAATGGATTATTGCTTCGTTGGGCTTGTATTTGTTCACGTTGCTTAAATGCTGTCGAGTCATCCCTAATGCGACTTATGGGATGATCGTCATAACGTTCCGTTGGCGACATAGGTGGTGGTGATTTGCTTATATTAGCAGAAGTTTCTCTTGGTTCCTGGTTTTGCCCAAATTGATGGACACCACTTTGTGTACTCGGTGTACGGGTTAAAGGTACATCGCGATTACCGGATAAATAATTTTTAAGTCCTCCAAATACGCTTTTCAAGCCGTTCAAGTGACGTTGGCTAAAGCGCAATGTTGAATTGATTTCGTCTAACTGTCGCGAGGTGTTTTCTAATTGTTCTCGTTGTTTTGCCAGCTCAGCTGCTGTAGCTTTGCCGACCTCTTCCGTTTCATATAACAAGCCTAAAATTTGTTTTCTTTTATAAGTTTCAGTTACATACAGAATGTAAATATATTGGCATTCTTATCTACCTAAACTGCGCTGTGTAGACTCCAATGAACGAGACTCAATTTCTCTACGTCTTTCTGCATAAATTTGTTGAGGATCATCAAATGGATTGGTGCTACGACCACCAACAGCACCCTCCATTCCACTATCACGACCCGATATAGAGCTATTGGAGCGAGAGTTATTCAAAAAAATGTCATCATCTACATCTTCTAGATCGCCTGTATTTAAGTCAAAGTGATTATTCACTGGCTGCAAGTAATTATTGGCCATGACTTTTTGGTTCGTATTTGTTATGCTGCTATTACTTCAATAGAAAATGTGCTTTACTTTGTAAAAAAGATACAATTTAAATTTGATGTTTTATATTAACTATTTTTAATGTGACCTCTTTAAAATTACAGAAATCTAAACCAGTGATTTTGTTATTCTAGCTGCGTTTATTTTATGTACAAAGAAAATTTCTTTCAAATACTCCCCCTCTTTCGAGAAACGTCAAAAAGAAATCAAGAAAAATGTCCAGCTGATTTGACATGGGCTTGCCATACTTATTTATTTTTATTTCTGAAATCCTGCAACAACAACCCTGTTTCTGTTTTTCGTTGGTTGGTTATCATTGCATTTTGTTTGGCTGTTTGATCACCATTATTTTGGCGCCAACAAATCATTAGACAATAGTAAATTTTACAAGTTATTACAAGAAGTTTTGATTTATATTTTATTTAAGTAATGGCCTATGAACGCAGTTCATTGCGCTATGCGCATACTAATGGATTCACAAGTCTTACATTTACGGAGAACGATGAATCCATAATTACGTGTGGTTCTGACGGCGATATACGCGTGTGGCGAGGCATTGACGACGATGATCCCAGCTCTACTTGCCTAGGTGAATTTGTTATATGTATCGCACATAGCGGCAAACGCTTACTTGCATCCACTGACCGAAATACTGTGCAAGCGTACACATATCCAGAGTTGGACAGTGATGGCACATTAATGCGTTTTACTGCGCCAGTCACTTGCCTTCGTGTGCACGAGAAATATGTTGCTGCTGGTTCAGATGACACAAATATAAAGGTGTTGAAAAGTGATGATTGCAAAAGCGAATTTCATTTACAAGGACATAGTGGACCTGTCCTAGGTCTAGATATTTGCAATAAAGGTGAACTGCTAGCTTCCATATCGGGTGATGGTAACTTGAAAATCTGGAATTTGGGTCAAAGTGGCACAGAACTGAAAAGTATTTCGGGGTTACCTAAAGCGAATAGTTTTGAAAACGCAGTGCATTTTGGAACACCTTGTTTTGAGCCACAAAGCAGTAAGTCATTGGCATATGTGCTTGGTAAAGAGATAATAGTGTTGAACACTGACACCTGGGAAGTGAAATTTACGCTTTCTGACGAACGAAACAAAGGAGAGTACACATGTTGTCGCTTCTCTAAAGATGGACAATTTCTCGCCGCAGGAACAACGAAAGGTGAAATAAGTGTGTTTGATTTTTTACGAAAGCAGTCGTTGAAAACCGAAGCACCATCAAGCGAATGCCAATCTATTACCAGTATAAGCTGGAATACTGCAGGTACCGAATTAGCCTATTGTGATGTAACTGGTCAGTTAGGAACACTATTTCGTACAAAAGGAGGAAACGGTGCCGTATTCGCTGATGGCGAAGCGGAGGAAGTTGACTTCGGTGACATTGAGTTCAACAATGACGATAATGATGATTTGGTGAGTGCCAATTGTCTGGATGTAAATAATGAAAATGGTGACGATGATGATGATGATGGTATCTCAATTGAACGTCTTAAGAATCAAGTCATGCGGAAGGCCGGTGGATTTGCGGATGATCCGGATGAAAATACGCAAGATTCCTTGCCCAAATCATTACGTAGCGATATTGAACCGCAACCGCTCGTGAAGTCTTTTAAACAGCAACCTGCATTTCAACCAGGTGCAACACCAACTCATCTCGAGCATCGTTATTTAGTTTGGAATGATGTTGGTATTGTAACAGCACATACAGAGGGCAATGACGGTTCACTTGATGTAGAATTTCACGATGCCAGTGTACATCACTCCTTGCACATCCCAAACTATAGCAACCACAACATAGCCAGTTTGAGCACGAGCGTATTGGCATTGTCTGCGGAAAATTCAACCAAATTAGTGTGTATTGCGCTAGCAGCTTCTGGCAATAAGGAATGGTCAGTAACATTTCCAGATTGTGAAAGTACCGAAGCTTTAGTGGCAACCAACAAATTGGTGGGCGTTGTCACTAGCATGCAATTTTTGCGTATGTTCACCGTAATGGGCACTCAACGTGAAATAATATCTATTCCAGGACCGGTATTAGCATTGGCTGGTCATGAGGATCGTATAATGGTAGTTTACCACAGTGCTCCACCCGGTACACTTCAGCAACATTTATCCGCAATGCTAATACAAACATCCGGCATGCAGCTCCGCACTCAACATCTCACAGTGCCCTTAACACCCGAACGTCGTCTGACATGGCTTGGTTTTTCAGATTGTGGTTCACCTGTATTTTCTGATTCCATGGGTTTATTGCAATTGTATAGCCTAAAGAGTCAATGTTGGTATCCAATCTGTGATACTTTAAAACAAAGTCAAAGCGTTTCAAACAATTATTTTATTATTGCTGTATCAGAACGTTCTCAAATTATTCAAGCGGTATTATGTCGAGGCAGCTCATATCCGATGACTAATCCGCGACCAATGACACAGGAATTGACACTACAGTTACCCATATGTGACATTGAAGTGGAAAAGTCCGAGCTGGAGGATGCTTTAGTGCGTGCTTCAATTATGAATATGGACAATGCTGATAAGGTAATTAAGGAAACAGCAATCAAACTTTTCGCATTGGCCTGTCGGAGTGAAGTGGAAATGCGTGCCAAAGAACTCATTGAAACTATTGCTTGCCCCGAACTCTTGCTCTTAGCAGTGAAATATGCCACAAAGTTGGGACGTATACATCTCTCAGATCGTTTGTCGGAACTGATGCCCCAACTTGAAGAACAAAATCAACGTGAACGTCAAGAGTTACACGAATTTGAGCAATACAACAATGTGACCTTATCGCCAGTTATGCGTTCGCAAAGCCCCAGCTTTAACAACAGTGTTTCATTTGGTAACCGAATAGCACCAAAGGCAATGGAATTAACACACGCGCGGCGTGCATCACTTAAACGTTTTGCTATGTCCAATTCTCCAATTTCTTTCGGAAAAAAATCAGCAATTTTAAGTGCAACGGAACGCAACTCGTCGCCAACATCTACCCCATCCAACATAGAAGCAATTGAATCACAAGAAAACATTCCTGATAAAAGTGCTGAGCAGTTGGACACCGCCAATGATGACATAAAGGACGTTGCCCGTACACCGCTTAATGCGGTAAATCCGTTTGCAGCTAAACGCAAACATTCAGAAATTGATTCCTCCAATAAAGGTGGAGTCTTAATCAATGGTGGCAAGCTGAAGATAGTAAAAAAATAATAAGCATAACTATTGGGAACAATAAGTTTGTATGTAAGTGTAGTTCTGTATTTTATGTGTTTAAATATATTGACCATTTATTTATCCCCAGCTTTTCTTATTTTATTTAATTTTTCTGGTAATATGTGGCTGTGAAAGAAAATCTACGTTTTACTTAAGACTTAGGCTTTTTTGTGGTTTTATATCCGTTGTGTTGTGGATGGTTTACTTCCGCTGAGCCTAGATGAGAAATAAATTCATCCGTGTGTGTAGTGTTTAATGCAAAAAGACTTGTTGATAATCTAAATAAGGATAAGTTTAATAATTTTTCGCTTCAACTGATTTATTTAAGCTTAATATTATTTTAATTGATTGCGTTGCAATTATATATAATCATTCAAATCCTGTTTGATATTTTCAAGCTACTTCCTCTATGGCTATCATGTCCCGTATTTAGTTGGCAAATCCGACATATTTTTTCATGTAGTTGGCAACGCCCTGCTCACAACAAAAAACAGCTGTTAGCGCATTACAGCTGGTCGATCCATAAAAGTTACTTACTCATATGCATATTTTTTATTACATGAATTTCAACTGTGCTGTATTAAAACTATAAGTTAAAATGTTTAAAAATATTCGGCAAATAAGTTCAAAACAATTGCTAAACACATATAAAATATGTTTTTGTGAAAAAGGGTGTCAAAGCAAAACTGTGAATTATAGCACACAACCTGCACATCAAAATATATTTGATAGAAATGCAAAGCGCCTGCAAAAGGAACGTGCTGCCCTAAAGTATGTAAAATATATTACCAATATATTTTATAAAAGTATAAATCAATTAATTAATATTTTAACCACATAGCCCAGATGTAGAGCTCTATGACTACCTGAAAGAAGAGGTTGGTTTTCGCTTAGCGGATCGGATCATAGATATAAAACGTGAATTTACAAATGCCGCAGACATTGGTTGCAGTCGTGGCTTTCTTTCCAAACACATAATGGCGGAAAGCGTACAGCATTTAACTCTATGCGATACGAGCCCTACAATGCTGGCGCAAGCGCAAGGCACACCTGGTCTGAAATTAACTAAATTAGAGTTGGACGAGGAGAAATTGGATGTAATGTAACAGTTTAAATCTTAAAAAATTTAATGCTTTTGCTATTTATAGACACATACTTACAGTTTCCTGATAACTCATTAGATTTAGTTATATCCAGTTTGAGTTTGCATTGGGTAAATGATCTACCAGGTTGCTTTTCGAAAGTAATACGTAGCTTAAAGCCTGATGGTGTTTTTATAGCATCTTTGTTCGGTGGTGATACACTATATGAGCTACGTTCATCGCTACAATTGGCTGAAATCGAGCGTAAAGGTGGTCTTTCGCCGCATATTTCGCCTTTTACACAGGTATAATTTTATTATAGCGAATTATAGTAAGTGCAAGAAATTTAGTTCTTCTCTTATATAGATTCGAGATGTAGGTGCTTTACTGAATCGAGCTGGCTTCACCATGCTAACCATTGATACCGATGAAATTGTAGTGGGTTACCCCAGCATGTTTGAACTTATGTGGGATCTAAAAGGTATGGCGGAGAATAATGCAGCTTTCAATAGACCAGCGCATATAAGTCGCGAAACAATGTTGGCGGCAAGTGCTATTTATACGGAGTTGTACGCTAAGGTATGTGCACACCTCGTATGCATTAAAGTTTGTAGAGAATAAAACTGAAATTAACACTTAAGGACGATGGCGTGACGGCGACATTTCAAATAATATACTTTGTCGGCTGGAAACCGGGTCCGAATCAACCCAAACCTTTGGAACGTGGCAGTGGTGATGTTTCGCTAAAAGATTTAGGCAAGATTATCGAATCTGGCGGACCAAAATCATAAAAGAGTTATGGTGCCAATTTAATAGAATTATGCTTAAAATCGAGGCCAATGCATGTGTAACGTTTTGTGAAGAAAACTCACTTTTGTATTATAGCAAATGCTGTCTTTATTGACTTTAGAAATAATAGTCTTTAAATATTAACGTAAATAAGCACTATAGTACGTATAGCAGTATACGTACGTTTGTATACAAAGTGTGGTAATTTTCTTTTATAAAGTGTTTCATTTCTTCGAAGTTTGCATATTAATTTTTGAAAAAATAAAAATTAGCGAGTATCACTTTGGTTAAATAGTTTTTTTTTGTTTTCTTTTAGACGACAAATTAAAAATAAATATTTATTTATATACATGCTTCTTTGTGTATGTACATACATATGTACATATCTGAACTGTTGTTGCATGTTGTAAGCATATATTTAGCACACTTAGTTACTAAAGCATAAATAGTTATGTAATTATATACTAAAAAAGTAAAGTTTCAAATAAAAAATACTTCCTAGGGGCATTGCCATGAAGAATTCCAGTGCATCATAGAAATATACAATACATACATATGTATAACACAAACTATTATACAATTTATAAAATTCAAATAAGTTTTGCGTATTATAATTATATATATATTACTCGTACTAATATTTGCTTTTTACACATTGACTTTTATTCTCATTCGTTTTGTAATTTTTATTTCTCTTATAAATGGACGTAATTCATTAACGTATTGTTTTGTTTTTGTTAATCATTAGTGCCACTTGCAGTGCGTTTTTTACTTTTCACTTTCATCAATATTCAATAATAATAATTTACAAATAACATTGTTTTCTTTAACTGTGAACTGTAAATGGTTTAAACTCGGCTGTATTGTAAATTTTGGCTTAACATTTGTGAATATTTAAGTTTCCACTTTCTATACTTCATTGCATTGAATTTTATTTGCTGCTTATAAATGCAATGCAAGTCTGTTTGTTTGTTTGTATGTATGTAAGTAACTAACTATGTATGCGTTTATGCCATTGAACTCGTAAACATTTTGAGTTATACAATCTATTTAGTGGTTTGCCTATATTGCCTTGCATTTAAATTTATTGAAGAACAGTAAAACTTTTGTTATTTCTTATAAATTTGTAACTTTTATGTGTGTATGTAAGAGCTTTTAATTTTCTTTAATACATATTTGCGGTAGAAAAATAAATAAAAAAAATTGTAAAATGCATTCTTTTACATATAAAAATGTCAAGTCAAAAAAATTTTGTAAAGTTATGTTTTTGTAATATCGAAATTATACGGTTCGCACATAATACTACTTTTTAAAGTAAAAAAGGTACACATATACAATACATATGAGGAATGGAATTGTATTCTAAAAAACTTTTGGAGAAAGTGTAAATGCCTTGAAGAAAGGAAATATACGATAGGTATTAGAAGAAAGGACTCGATTATGGGCGTTATGACGATGTGCTGTTATACTTAACTGTTAGTAACTTTTTCCTAGCAAGAAATTTCAACTCGACAGCGTTTTTCAAAAGCATTTGGGGAATGTTTTAAGTAACAAAAAAAAAAGATTCTCTGGTTTATGTTTGAAGTTAGTATCTTGTGTGTAAAAAATTGCAAATTTATTTTTTATTTAAACTAGTTAATAACAATTGTAAATATGAAGTGAAGCTGATTTGTTATGAATAGTAAATTAAGTAAGGCTCTCCTGTCTTCAATTTTTAAAATTGAAAATTTGATTTTCCCGTTAATAGTAGGTGTTTAGGTGTAATGAGCAAAAAAAATCCAAAAAATAAAATAATTACGATTTGGTTTTCAAAAGTTAGGCTATGCAATATTCTAATAACCAAATTGCAGACTGCGAGTTTACTGATGTTAAAATAATTCAAACTTTGGATCAAATTAGCTAAAGAATAAAATGTCTACATTTTTCAAAATTGAATCTGCCAATTATTTTATTGCAAAGAAGCTTGTTCAAGATGAAGACCACCTTAAGTGCCATCTTCTCACATAATAAGCGTTTTACGTGAAAACATGAAGATAGAATTACATTTAACACCAACTAGTGTTCTTTTATTACTCGCTTGCCAAAAAATGCAGAGTTTGTTTCCAGAATCGGTTAGCACCCAGTTTGCGGTTGTTAGCGATTGCTATAAATATTATAGGTTAGAAGCGGTTGTTAGCGATTGCTATAAATAACATAGGTTAGAAGCTTTGTAGGGGGAAAACAACAAAAAATTTTGAATAGTAACAGGCGTTTGCTTATAGATTTAATCAGCAGCCTTTTTTGTTTTTTCTGCAAAACTCGAAACTGAAAACGTATTGTAATCATAAATAAAAATTATATATTTATGAAAATCAATATACAAAATGTAGTTCTTCAAATGAAATACAAAAAAAGTGTTAATAATAAACAAAGCACTTGTTTAACAAGAACCAAAATGAGAAGAGAAGAAAAACAATAAGGTACAATGAATTCTATGTACTTACAATTTGAAAATATTTTTTGTAACAAAGTGTAATACTTAATTCTTATGATGACCATCCACACTTTCACTGTATTTGCGTGGAAAAGAAAGCACTTTCGATTGTTAATTCCATTTGTTTGAATTTATGAATTGCTAAATTGCTCCTGGACACACTCTTCCTCGACAATTGTGCCGTTTGGTGAACGCATATGGTAAATGCCGCCTAATTTTTGCGTCACTTGATGATGATGCTTCTGTTGTTGTTGCTGCTGCTATCCAATTGGCAGCGCTGCACCGCCGCCCGCGCGTCGCAAAGGCGACATAGACACCGGCGGCACAGAAATGTGTGCGCTTGTTGGCTGTTGACGCGTCGGTGTTGGCGTTGGTGTAGGTGTTGGTGTTGTTGGTGGCGGCGGTGGTGGTGTTGCAGAAGGCGATACTGTAAAGTGTTTTGTTGGCGTTGCCGTTGCCGAGACCGATGCTGACGATGTGGAAGTAGAGGTTGTCATTACGGCACCGGACACACCGCCGCTGGCCGCTATTATGGATGTGCACGACGTGGACGTAGTCGCTGTCCCTGCCGCGAAGTTTGCCTGTCGTCAGGTGCTGCTCAGAAGCAATATTTCACGTTGTGGCGTATTTTGCAAGGCATTAGCCGTCTTTAAATGAATGCTGTGCGCAGTGTGCGTGAAAAGGGGAGAGAGATGAAAATTACTTTGAGGGAATATTTTTATTATTTCACAAGTATATTTCAAAATGTTGCTTAATATGTTTCAATGATAAAAAGAAACCAAACATTCAGCGTATTATATGTGTCAGAGTTGTTTACGGAGTCTTGAATTCTCTTAATAATTCTCGAGTTGGGTTTAGGTAATAGGAACAAAGATGGATTTATATTCGAATAATAGCGAACACCTTGGCTGAATAATCTAAATTTGTCGGGAGTAGTTTTGCTTGTACAGCGGAAAAATAATAAATCGTATTTATATATTAATCCTTCCAGAACCAGATAGAGAAGCCTACATATCGACATTCTTTAATGTCGAGTGAAATTTAAAAATCTCTCCAAGAAAGACTAAATAAAACTATACTGTTCCTACGACAGTGGGGTCTAAGTAAACGTAAAGGTACCGGATTTATACCCGACCAAGGGTATACCAACTCGGCAACATTCCTCAAAATTGCTTCAGGAAAGTTTTCTGCCGCTACAATAACAGCAACCGAGTTATGTATATAATATCAAAGGACATTTGACTGAACACAAACAGCAACTGAAAATAATATAATTTCCAAGGTCCAGAAATGTAAGCAGTTGACTCATTTTAAAAAATATTTAACTATATACACACTAAAAATAAAATAATATATATATACTAAAAATAAAAAATATATATACACACTAAAAATAATCAAATATAAATCAATTACTCACTTATTGTCTTCCAGCGAGAATGTCTCCGACGAACCGTGCGAGGCCACCGAAGTACCTGCAAGCGAACTTCGTATTGAGTGCGAGTCCTCGGGTACGTTTAGCGTTACTAGCATTTTTATTATTTATTATATGTACGTATTTTTCAATTTGTTTTTTTTTTGTTTTGTAGTTAAATTTAAGGCAATTTGTCGGTGATGGAAATTTTGTTGTTCATTATTGTGGGTAGAGAAAATTTTTAATTGTGGCAAAAGATGTTTTTCCATACAATTTTAGGGGATTGTAAAATTTTTTGTCGTTTCGTTTTTGTTGTACGTGAAAGTGGTTGTTGTTGTCCAATTTTTTTGCATAACAGTAAACGAATTAAACATGAAATTTTCAAATTTTAATTTTTCATTTTTGTTGCGCATTTATTTTAACAAGGTTTTTGTTTATCCAATAAACGGTATTTAATAATTTTTTTTTTTTTAATTTTCATTTAGGGCCACATTTTGTTTCAACCAAGCCAATATTGTTGTGAAATTATTTACAAAAGCAAAAAATACCAATTTTTTATTAATATTTTGTATGTAAAATTTTTCTGTTTGTATAAATTTATTTGAATAAATGTGGAGAGAGCTACTTTTTTGCAATAAATGAAGAAGAGAGCAAGTAAATAAATGCTTTTTTTCTAATACATAGGAAAGTTGTGGTTGCAAGTGTGTGTGTGTGGCGTGGCGCCTAGCTTTATAAAGTTTAAAATCGAATTTGGGTAGGATATGCGTCGTAATGTTAGTAGTGGAGGGGTGTTAAGTATGCAAGTTGTTCATTCTATTTACTGTTGTGCAGAGTTCACAAGCTAATTGACAAAATACGCTAGTATTTGGGCTGAATAACTAATCATAAAATTAAGTTTTTTAGAAATCGGAGATAAGCTTGTTCGTGTGCATGCGCGAGGCCATAGCGCAATCACGAAATATTCAATTATTTACGATTTGTAATGTTCTTTATGAAATGCATTTTCGAGCACATGCTAAATATTAAAAAAAAAATTATACACATACTAATTATTATTATTTTTACATAACTTTTTTCGGTTAAACAAACAATTATAAAAATGCAATTAATAATTTCGAGCATAAAACGCGCATGCTTAAGATTTAATAAAAAAAAAAAAATATTTTTAGAAAGGTTTGTTAGTTATAGGTATGCAATATACAAATAATTATAAAATATTAAGCAAGTACCAATGAAAAAATATATCTTTGAAAAAGAGATGTAGAAAAATCATTCCAAAAAATATATGTAGATAAAGAATTTATAAAAAAAATATGTATATATAATATGTGTGTAGTTTATATAATTTTGAGGTAATAACCGCTCTAACCTAACATTTTAAGGTGTCTCTAGACTTTAATACATATATATATTCAAAAACTTTCTAAAATAGATGATATTTTTAAAACTTTTTAGAAAATATCTTTTTTTTTGAAATATTTGCGATTCCCTCACGAAGTGCTGCGAATTACACTTACATTTTCGCTAAAAAAATTATTACCTTAAGGGGTTAGGGGTACTCAGAGGCACGAAAAAATGAGAATTTTCAGTATTTTTTTTTTTTTTTTTTGCTATTAAATCGTGTTATTTTACAAAAGTAGTAATGTGGTATTGTTATATAATGTGTTGATTTGAAGTCACGAAAATTTTCAAAAAAAAAAAAATTATTTCCAAAGTTATAGTTGTTTGTGTTGACCCAGTTCCAAAAAAAGATACTTGCGGTGACAACTATAAGTCATTGGAGATTAATCTAAAATCAATCGGACGAAAAAAATTAGTTTTATAAATAGATAAACTCGGGTCTGATCGAAGGATGTTTTTTTTTAAATTAACAAAGTGGCGGCCTCAGGAAATTTTTGTCTAAACTTTTGGTAAAAAATCAACAGTTAATTGGCCTTAAAAAATCGAAATTTTTGAAAAACAAAAAATCCTTCGATCAGGCCCGAGTTTATTATGTATTTAAAAGCTGTATACATTTCATTAAAATCTACTGAGCGGTTTTCGAGTTACAGTTGTCACCAGTTCAAAAAACATAGTTTGAAGTGCCCGAGCTCTCTTTGTTATTTGTCGAATAACTCAAGGACTAATTATCTGATCAACGTGAAATTTTCAGAGAATATTTTTAAGATATTACACTTAACGAAAATAAAAAAAAATTATTTTTTGAAAATTTTGACTACCCCTAACCCCTTAATAATCTTTAATAAGAAATATCATCAGAGAGAATTGAAAATAAGTTGTCAAAGAAAAGTTTTTTTTGCACAAAAGACTACCACCTAAACAACCGTTTGCAAATAGTCACTAACGTGACATCAGCAGAACAGCTGCTGCGAACCAATTTACAATTTCCTTCAATAAAAAAAAGTTTTCTTCATCATCTTCATCATACATTATTAATGTAACTCATAAGGATTTACTTAAACTTGAAGCAAAATAGGTCAAGAACTTTTTATATTGTTCAAAAGCAACTTTGAAAACATAAAAAAAAATCCTTTGTTTAGATCTCTACAAAAATTACTATCTTCCCATTTGCCTCAGCCGAGCTGTTTCTAATGGAATGGATAATGTGAATAAAAATCATAACTTTAAAAATTAAATAATTTTTTATTTATAATTTAATTATTTATGTTTATTTAAATTTCAGTACATTTTTTAATGCTATAAACACACTACTACAGTGTCAAGTATGAAATGCGTAGACTTTCGATATTTGCATGAAAATTCGTTAACTTTTAAAGCACTTTTTGCAAGTTACTGACGCCAGGCGTACAAAAAGCGCTAACTAATTAAATGACATTGTAAATGCAAAAACTTATATATTTTTCACATATTATATAGTAGGTATATATAAGTATTGTATATAGATGAAGTACATAGTTGTAAATAAATATCATGGTACAGGTATCGCATTGTAAGCATAATATATAAATAAATAAGTATTGGTAAATAGTATAAAATAGTTATATAGGAATAAAATAGGAATTACAAGTTTATGTTATAAGCACAATGAATATATGTACATATACACATATGTACATATGTATTTATAATATGCACAATGATTGAAATTATAGACTTCGAAGCTAAATAGTTGCAAAATAAAAATCGTGCTGGTAACTAACAATTTGAAATATTGAAAATTTGGCTTGAGCGTCTAAAATATTAGCTTTGCGTACAAACAATGCGGTATTCTGGAACAAGAATATGATTTTAGTGACTTGTGGGGAAAAAATTATTTAACTTATTCAAAAATAAATAAATTTTATTACACAGTATTATGAAAAATTATTTATTTTTAAGAAGAACAAATCAAAAATTATCAAAAAAATTATAAAAATATAAATATTTTTAAAAATTTTTTTGATATTTTTATAAATATTTTTAAAAATTTTTGTTGAACTACTAATATATTTAATCTGCCCAATATAAAGAAAAAATTTACTGTTGTTTGTGTGTAATTACAATTTAATCAAAACAAACTGACATGTGGCGTTAAAGTTAAAAGGTGGCATATGCAGCTAAGATACAGTAATAAAAAATTAATTAATGGAAAATATCCGAAATTTAAACAGTATTAAGCGGAATCGGAAATGAATTCTAGTTATTTGTTCATAAAAACACAAATGCTAATCAGTAGTTCCCAATAGCTGTTATTTAAAAAAGTATATAACCTCAAAAAAATATATATATTTTATGAAAACTTTTATGAAACTTCATATTATATTATGAATAAATAATACCACGTATTTTCTTTGCAATTATATGCGAGAAGTTATATATAAACTTTCAAAAAATTAGTGTTAATTCATTTAAGCGCACAAATTATTGTGGAATTATTATTATTGAATGTTTGAATACAGAAAATAATTCAGTAAAATATTCAGTACCATTTTTACTTAACAACTTCTGTGGAAAATACAAGTATATAATAACTGCATTAAGTAAGGGAATGTTTGGAGCAAAATAAGTATGACAAAAGGAGTGAAGCATAGTATTATTGAAGAGAGATTCTAAAGTTAACAAATACATATTGAGTAATTATAAAATTTAACTAATTACTTATGCTTTTTTTGCAATGGCATTTTTTTATAAAGTATACACTTTTAGCAGTATGTGTGCTTAGCAAAAAGGCAAGCTACAATATGGAAAACAAAATTTTTAACTCTATACTATACAATGCTAGGAGTTATATAATGAATTTGGCTATATAATTATATGTTATAGACTGAATATAGCGAATTCGACGCTTAGCAATCTCACTATACATTAGCAATAACAGCTAATAGAATATTTCTAACAGCTTACGTTAATTATATTTTTAACAACTGTAAAATGGTTTTTGTATATTATATGTTGTAAAGGAGTTTTGTAATTTTTGGCAATAGGGGAATTCAATTAAACATAAAAATATATGCGTAAACCTCTTAATTTTAAAATTAAAAATTTGGTAGTACAAATTAATCACTTTCTGTTTCGATTTCGCGGCATAAATTTTCGTATTATGGAAAAAAATATTTATATACATAATATTTTAGGCTGTTATTTGTTAGTATTTAAGGTAATAAATTCAATTTATAGGGGAAAATATTATATAAAAATATAATATAAAAAAAAAATAAAAAAAAACACTTTTCAAATATTTGTGACCTGTATGACTGCAGTTTTACGCATTTGCTATATTCAGCCTATAATTATGCAAGCTTTTTCTAAAATATTTTTCAAACAAAAAATATTAAATGTTATAATTTTTTATATATATTTTATAAACGCAATAGCATTACATTATTATCGCATAGTTTAAGCTTAAGGCTAGCTAAATTGGCATATTGTAATAACTACATACATATATTTATTTTAATTATTAAATTTATTAATAAGCTTATAAATACATATTTAGTGCGCTGGTAAATGTGGAATTACTTAGTTTTTTTTTTTTTTTTTGCATATTTTCTAGTATATAAATTTATAGCCGAGTATTTTGTACGCTGAGTTCATCGTCATCAATGTCAGCATTTTCATTAAAGTCTGGCGGTAAATCAACAACATTCGAATAGTCAACGTCAACGTCTGTATGATTTTGTAACGGTAACATTATATGGCTGTAACTATAACTATTACTGTGCCTATGTAAATAACTCTGGCTGTGGTTGTGATTGTGACCGTTATTGTAAGCATTGTTGTCAATGTCATTGTATAATTTATTGTTGGTGGTGACAACAAATCCATTACTATATAGTGAATAACTGCTAACAGCCGGTGAGGTGGCTAAACTAGTGATACTTCGATACGTTTTCATTGAATATGCATCACCTAGAAGAAGAATTGGGACGAAGATGGTGGAAACAATTTTGTGTGTGTTTGAGTGTCGGTATGTTCATGGGTGAAGAAATAGAGAAAGAGAGAAAGTAAAGTAATCATCACAATAATAATCATTCAACGGTAGTAATCATAATAAAAAGAATAATAATTTTATTAAATAATATCTATGTTTGTATGTATGTACTATGTAGGGAAAAAATGATAAAACCATTAAAATGTTGAAATGTTTACAACTTATGTATGTTGTAAATAGGTTACAAAAGACAGACAGAGAACTAGTGAAGGAGAGATAAGAAACCATTCACAAAAATATTAAATATATTTAATGCGAAAATGCTAATTACAAGAATACACCTATGATATATGAGTATATATTTATGAAACTGAACTTCAAGTGAAGCTGTAGAAATTGAGAAAACTGGAGTTAAATATTTTATGCATGTAAGTAATAAGATGTAGCAATGGTTCCATTTTCGAGTAAGTAGTACCAGTATTCCACCATTAATATTTATTGTTTGGCAGTATGTATGTTTGTAATAAATTAACTGTACATGTAATGTTTACTGTTATATGCACATATAGCCAGAAGCTTAAAGTCGTGTTTTATTTTATTACAGTTCGTATTAACGATATAAGAGTGTTATGCCTTCCAAATTGGAATTTTGCAAAAAATCTCGTCTTTTAACCCATTATTTAAGGGGATATTCTAGTCTAGAAATTTAAAAAAATCGAATTTTTTTTTGTATTTTCAAAGTTTAACTATTCAAGAATATGTGTACAAGAGGATATTTCAAAATTAAAATTATTTTCGGAGATATAGGCATTTTTCTGACCCGGCATCCAAACTGGTTCAGCCGGAACGCGAAACTTTAAACGCGTTTTTTTCAAAACTGACTTTTTCGGAACGATACCCACGATTTCGCAGGTTCTACTGGACCGATTTACTTGAAATTTTAATAGAGTCTTCTTTATAGGCTTGTCTATGGTTGGAACTAGCCCCATCCCCAAATTTTTATTTTTATTATTTAAAAAAAAATCGAAATATTCAGAAAAAGTGATCCAAAAAAACTTTTTTTTAGGCAGTCGCCATTTTGTGAAAATTTGTTTTTCCCACTTTTCCGTAGTTCCGGCCATTGCGACATTATTTTAGATTAATAATCTTTTTTTCTTTTTGGTTTCAAATAACTAGGAGGGTTGAAATCATGGGCATGGTCACGTGGAAATTTTTAGAGACCCCCACTTCCTCAGCTCATAATTTTTGAAATTTTTTACTTTTTTTAGTTTTTAACTTTTTTCTCTACTCTTCTAAAACTAACAAATAACTAATAAAAAAATGGATGGTAAAAATATTAAATGCCTTTTTTTACGACACTTTAAAAATTACCTGAAGTTTATGCTTCTAGACTAGAATACCCCCTTAAATATAATATTTATGTACTGTATTATCAAAACAATGGATCGTTGAAAATCATTTATTTTCATTGAACGAAATATAAAATAAAACACGACTTAATTTGTTATAAATGCCACATTTATCCGAGTTATAAAATACCCTCATAGATTATTAGATTATTAGTAAAAGCTGAATAAAATTACAAAAGCGAAGGCGTAATTTATATTAGATGAAAAATAAATAATATATAGTTATACAAAATGTTCCACATAATAGATATATAAATATGTTTTAAGCAAAAATAGAATAAAGTTATTCTTATTAAGGTATTCAATGCAGATATAGTACTGCAGCGTGTATCTAAATCATTACAGATATACAAAAGTGTAGTTTTTTAAATGACAATAGTAGGCAATTCAGAAATATGAAGACAAACGAAGTTTTCCACACAATTTTCAGAGATATAAAAACAAAAAAAAAAATACTAATCTCTAAAGCTAATATGTTTTGAAGTCAAATACAGAAACATTGTTGGTTCACCAACAATTTACGAAACGAAAATAGGAACGTTCTTGTTGTAAGGATATAAGGTATTCTACAAAAAATTTTGGAGAGAAGACATTCTCTGGCTCTGCTATCGAGAACAGTTGATAAAAAACCCTGATATTCATAGAAAAAAGTTTAAACTTCGATGTGTTAAGGCTCTATATGATTTTTTGCTTTAAATACTACATATGTATATTGACTATTATAGAGCCAGATGCCAGCCAACTTACCGTGAGGTCACCTCTTGACTGTTAAATCACACCACATCACGGCGCGGCAGTCACCTGAGCACTGGCTAGGCACGGTGCCTGCGTTTTTTTATAGAGCCAGCTGGCAGCCAGCTGGCAGCCAGCTTACTGTGATGTTAACATATGACTGCTAAATCACCCCACATCACGGCGCGACAGTCACCTAAGCACTGGCTAGGCACGGTGCCTGCGTTTCTTTTATAGAGCCAGCTGGCAGCCAGCTGACTGTGATGTTAACATATGACTGCTAAATCACCCCACATCACGGCGCGACAGTCACCTAAGCACTAGCTAGGCACGGTGCCT
This sequence comes from Bactrocera zonata, assembly GCA_037783105.1. NCBI lineage: Eukaryota > Metazoa > Arthropoda > Insecta > Diptera > Tephritidae > Bactrocera > Bactrocera zonata. The sequence goes on along the minus strand of JBAWJQ010002072.1, from coordinate 73,029 downwards.
ACGTTTCTTTTATAGAGCCAGCTTACTGTTATGTTAACATATGACTGTTAAATCACCCCACATCACGGCGCGACAGTCACCTAAGCACTGGCTAGGCACGGTGCCTGCGTTTCTTTTATAGAGCCAGCTGGCAGCCAGCTGACTGTGATGTTAACATATGACTGTTAAATCACCCCACATCACGGCGCGACAGTCACCTAAGCACTGGCTAGGCACGGTGCCTGCGTTTCTTTTATAGAGCCAGCTGGCAGCCAGCTTACTGTGATGTTAACATATGACTGCTAAATCACCCCACATCACGGCGCGACAGTCACCTAAGCACTAGCTAGGCACGGTGCCTACGTTTCTTTTATAGAGCCAGCTTACTGTTATGTTAACATATGACTGTTAAATCACCCCACATCACGGCGCGACAGTCACCTAAGCACTGGCTAGGCACGGTGCCTGCGTTTCTTTTATAGAGCCAGCTGGCAGCCAGCTGACTGTGATGTTAACATATGACTGTTAAATCACCCCACATCACGGCGCGACAGTCACCTAAGCACTGGCTAGGCACGGTGCCTGCGTTTCTTTTATAGAGCCAGCTTACTGTTATGTTAACATATGACTGTTAAATCACCCCACATCACGGCGCGACAGTCACCTAAGCACTGGCTAGGCACGGTGCCTACGTTTATTTTATAGAGCCAGCTGGCAGCCAGCTCACTGTGATGTTAACATATGACTGTTAAATCACCCCACATCACGGCGCGACAGTCACCTAAGCACTAGCTAGGCACGGTGCCTACGTTTCTTTTATAGAGCCAGCTGGCAGCCAGCTTACTGTGATGTTAACATATGACTGTTAAATCACCCCACATCACGGCGCGACAGTCACCTAAGCACTGGCTCAGGCACGGTGCCTGCGTTTCTTTTATAGAGCCAGCTGGCAGCCAGCTTACTGTGATGTTAACATATGACTGTTAAATCACCCCACATCACGGCGCGACAGTCACCTAAGCACTGGCTCAGGCACGGTGCCTGCGTTTCTTTTATAGAGCCAGCTGGCAGCCAGCTTACTGTGAGTGTTACACATCATGACTGTTAAATCACACCACATCACGGCGCGACAGTCACCTAAGCACTGGCTAGGCACGGTGCCTGCGTTTCTTTTATAGAGCCAGCTGGCAGCCAGCTTACTGTGATGTTAACATATGACTGTTAAATCACACCACATCACGGCGCGCCAGTCACCTAAGCACTGGCTAGGCACGGTGCCTGCGTTTCTTTTATAGAGCCAGCTGGCAGCCAGCTTACTGTGATGTTAACATATGACTGTTAAATCACACCATATCACGGCGCGCCAGTCACCTAAGCACTGGCTAGGCACGGTGCCTGCGTTTCTTTTATAGAGCCAGCTACCGTGATGTTACATATGACTGTAAACACACTATCACGGCGCCAGTCACTAAGCACGGCTAGGCACGGTGCCTGCGTTTCTTTATAGACCAGCTGGCAGCCAGCTACTGTGATGTTAACATATGACTGTTAAATCACACCACATCACGGCGCGCCAGTCACCTAAGCACTGGCTAGGCACGGTGCCTGCGTTTCTTTTATAGAGCCAGCTGGCAGCCAGCTTACTGTGATGTTAACATATGACTGTTAAATCACCCCACATCACGGCGCGACAGTCACCTAAGCACTGGCTAGGCACGGTGCCTGCGTTTCTTTTATAGAGCCAGCTGGCAGCCAGCTTACTGTGATGTTAACATATGACTGTTAAATCACCACACATCACGGCGCGACAGTCACCTAAGCACTGGCCAGGCACGGTGCCTGCGTTTCTTTTATAGAGCCAGCTGGCAGCCAGCTTACAGTGAGGTCACCTCATGACTGTTAAATCACACCACATCACGGCGCGACAGTCACCTAAGCACTGGCTAGGCACGGTGCCTGCGTTTCTTTTATAGAGCCAGCTGGCAGCCAGCTTACTGTGATGTTAACATCATGACTGTTAAATCACACCATATCACGGCGCGCCAGTCACCTAAGCACTGGCTAGGCACGGTGCCTGCGTTTCTTTTATAGAGCCAGCTGGCAGCCAGCTTACTGTGATGTTAACATATGACTGTTAAATCACCCCACATCACGGCGCGACAGTCACCTAAGCACTGGCTAGGCACGGTGCCTGCGTGTCTTTTATAGAGCCAGATGCCAGCCAACGTACTGTGATGTTAACATATGACTGTTAAATCACACCACATCACGGCGCGCCAGTCACCTAAGCACTGGCCAGGCACGGTGCCTGCGGTTCTTTTATAGAGCCAGCTGGCAGCCAGCTTACTGTGATGTTAACATATGACTGTTAAATCACCCCACATCACGGCGCGACAGTCACCTAAGCACTGGCTAGGCACGGTGCCTGCGTTTCTTTTATAGAGCCAGCTGGCAGCCAGCTTACTGTGATGTTAACATATGACTGTTAAATCACCACACATCACGGCGCGACAGTCACCTAAGCACTGGTCAGGCACGGTGCCTGCGTTTCTTTTATAGAGCCAGCTGGCAGCCAGCTTACCGTGATGTTAACATATGACTGTTAAATCACACCACATCACGGCGCGACAGTCACCTAAGCACTGGCCAGGCACGGTGCCTGCGTTTCTTTCATAGAGCCAGCTGGCAGCCAGCTTACTGTGATGTTAACATATGACTGTTAAATCACCCCACATCACGGCGCGCCAGTCACCTAAGCACTGGTCAGGCACGGTGCCTGCGTTTCTTTTATAGAGCCAGCTGGCAGCCAGCTTACTGTGATGTTAACATATGACTGTTAAATCACCACACATCACGGCGCGACAGTCACCTAAGCACTGGCTAGGCACGGTGCCTGCGTTTCTTTTATAGAGCCAGCTGGCAGCCAGCTTACTGTGATGTTAACATATGACTGTTAAATCACCCCACATCACGGCGCGCCAGTCACCTAAGCACTGGTCAGGCACGGTGCCTGCGTTTCTTTCATAGAGCCAGCTGGCAGCCAGCTTACTGTGATGTTAACATATGACTGTTAAATCACCCCACATCACGGCGCGCCAGTCACCTAAGCACTAGCCAGGCACGGTGCCTGCGTTTCTTTTATAGAGCCAGCTGGCAGCCAGCTTACAGTGAGGTCACCTCATGACTGTTAAATCACACCACATCACGGCGCGACAGTCACCTAAGCACTGGCCAGGCACGGTGCCTGCGTTTCTTTTATAGAGCCAGCTGGCAGCCAGCTTACCGTGATGTTAACATATGACTGTTAAATCACACCATATCACGGCGCGCCAGTCACCTAAGCACTGGCCAGGCACGGTGCCTGCGTTTCTTTTATAGAGCCAGATGCCAGCCAACGTACCGTGATGTTAACATATGACTGTTAAATCACACCATATCACGGCGCGCCAGTCACCTAAGCACTGGCTCGGCACGGTGCCTGCGTTTCTTTTATAGAGCCAGATGCCAGCCAACGTAGCGTGATGTTAACATATGACTGTTAAATCACACCACATCACGGCGCGCCAGTCACCTAAGCACTGGCTAGGCACGGTGCCTGCGTTTCTTTTATAGAGCCAGCTGGCAGCCAGCTTACCGTGATGTTAACATATGACTGTTAAATCACACCATATCACGGGGCGCCAGTCACCTAAGCACTGGCCAGGCACGGTGCCTGCGTTTCTTTTATAGAGCCAGCTGGCAGCCAGCTTACTGTGATGTTAACATATGACTGTTAAATCACCCCACATCACGGCGCGACAGTCACCTAAGCACTGGCCAGGCACGGTGCCTGCGTTTCTTTTATAGAGCCAGCTGGCAGCCAGCTTACAGTGAGGTCACCTCATGACTGTTAAATCACACCACATCACGGCGCGCCAGTCACCTAAGCACTGGCCAGGCACGGTGCCTGCGTTTCTTTTATAGAGCCAGCTGGCAGCCAGCTTACAGTGAGGTCACCTCATGACTGTTAAATCACACCACATCACGGCGCGCCAGTCACCTAAGCACTGGCCAGGCACGGTGCCTGCGTTTCTTTTATAGAGCCAGCTGGCAGCCAGCTTACCGTGATGTTAACATATGACTGTTAAATCACCCCACATCACGGCGCGACAGTCACCTAAGCACTGGCCAGGCACGGTGCCTGCGTTTCTTTTATAGAGCCAGCTGGCAGCCAGCTTACTGTGATGTTAACATATGACTGTTAAATCACACCACATCACGGCGCGGCAGTCACCTAAGCACTGGCCAGGCACGGTGCCTGCGTTTCTTTTATAGAGCCAGCTGGCAGCCAGCTTACTGTGATGTTAACATATGACTGTTAAATCACACCATATCACGGCGCGCCAGTCACCTAAGCACTGGCTATGCACGGTGCCTGCGTTTCTTTTATAGAGCCAGCTGGCAGCCAGCTTACCGTGATGTTAACATATGACTGTTAAATCACCCCACATCACGGCGCGCCAGTCACCTAAGCACTGGCCAGACACGGTGCCTGCGTTTCATTTATAGAGCCAGATGCCAGCCAACTTACCGTGATGTTAACATATGACTGTTAAATCACCCCACATCACGGCGCGACAGTCACCTAAGCACTGGCCAGACACGGTGTCTGCGTTTCTTTTATAGAGCCAGCTTACTGTGATGTTAACATATGACTGTTAAATCACACCACATCGCCGCGCGGCAGTCACCTATGTCACCTTGTCAAATAGTTATCTACTGTCAATAAAATCATTTTTTAGTCAAAAAAAAAGTTGATTAGCCAGTTAAAATTTGAAATTATAATCAAAAGACTTATTCCGACTGGTACCTTTTAATATAGAATTAAGAAATATGAATAATACCTAAATTATGAATGAAACCGTTTAAATATAGAATAACAAATCACTCGAATACAATAATAACGTCTTCTTGATTGGCGAAGACACTGCTTACGCGGTTATAGTCTATGCGTTAATAATTTTTATAGCCTCTGACGTCACGCCTACGGTATAGATATTTAATCATACATTTTAATCACTTCAATTATACAATAAAACGATAAATATTTCCTCATAACATAATTTTAAATTGAATTTTATTTAGTGTTGATAACGATTGTTAGGTGAAATTGTAGCAAAACATAAACAAAGAATCAAAAAAAAAGAGTAAGTCTGTCAAATAGTTGGAAGTAAAGCGATTTGGTTTGACAAGAAAAATTCAATAAAAATACATACATTTATAAAGTGTAAGCAAATAAGAAACAGTGTAGTAAATAAAAGCCCGATTGTCATAAAATTAACAAATAAGCAGAAATAAATGTGTAATAAATGTAAATATGTAAGTAAAAATAGATATGTAATGAAAAACTTGAAACGAACGCTGGAGCGTTTTTCATGCCGGGCCATGGAGTTTATGTATTACACAAGTAATCTATGGGTAATTGTTATTATTATTTCAATGGAAGTGTAAAATATTGAAATAAATGCCATTAAATGTGTTATCAAAATGAACATAATTTCATAATATATAAGTGGGCAAGCAAAGCGGCTTAAATTAATAAGTTATGTACAGTGATATTTAATATGCTGTAGTATTATTAATAGTATTTACATCGCAACCTATGTACAAATACAAACATACATATGTACACTTATACATGTATTTCGTGCAGTATTGATTGTTATTAATTAACTATTAACCTGTTAAGCCTCTACGCCTGCTCTAAAGCTGTCTTTTTACGCCATTATAAAAATAAACTCAAAAATTCTGCACAGGGCGTATCAAATAAGAAAAGAAACGGTCTCTTAATTGCCTTCCGCAATCTGCTCCAATTCATTTCACACACTCTTTTTTTTATAAACTATATAGGTAGACATTGAAAAACACTGTATACACCCAAAAAAAAAAAAAAAAAATGAAGCGCGATTATTAAGAGCTTGCTTGCTAAATAGCTTCCGTCTACGTATAGAATTTTTAATTTTTTACTGTGAAATAATTCTTGTCGTTTGTTTAATTTACGCCTCTGATATTGGCATTGGAGATATGAACGACAAATATGCAGAAGTTATTTCGGTGTCTTTAAAAACACATAAATATTTATTTGTGACACCTATTTATATAAACAAACGGAGTGTATGAAAGAAAGGCAAGAAGGCTTGCTTTAAAAACAAAATCAGGGGTGTTGTGGAATCTGATAATTGTCGGAATCAGAATTGAAACTGATCAAAAAAGCAATAGGTGTCATGAATTCAGACATTATTGGTTTGATATTCGAAACAGAATTTTTATCGGTTTTGGGTGTCACGGAAACCAATTTTATCGGTTTTGCTGTCAGAAGCAAAGCAAGAAGATAGTCACACACAGATTTGAAATGTATGTTAAGAAATGAAGTTATTTTATTGTTATGAATTAATTTATCTTTATTTTTATAGGAGAAAACATAAGAATAAAACACGATATGTCTAATTATTGAGTTTTAAAAAAAATAAAAAAATTTAAGTGGGCGCCTGCTTTAGAGGCTTAAAAAACCGATTTTTATGAGGTATTTTTTGGGAGGGAAAGAAATAATTGATTAAAGCGAAATTTCTCGGGTTTATAGTTATATATTTAAACATCATCCGAAATTTTTTTGGATACGAATTCTTTGATATTCTGCCTAAGGGAAGCAATTGTCCGATGCATGTCGCATGTGCATTTGTCGGACGGCGGGCAGTATCCAGGTCGCAATTTCTATCGGAAACAAAAAATTCAAAAAGATGCATATTTGTTAATAACTTATGTTCAAGTTAAACTAGGAAAATTTCAAAAAAAAGTGTAAAATTCTAAGATTTTTTAATCTTTGAAAAAAAAAAATGGATTTTGACCAAAACATTTTTACTTTATGCTGTTTAAACAAACATATGTTCAAACTTAACTTTTCTTATTTTTTTATTTTAAATAGAAAATAATTTAATGCCAAAGATAATAAACTTTGCCCCAATTCCATACGTTTAGTTTTTTCTAACCTCCCGTCAATTAAGAAAAATCGTAAAAATGAAAAACCGAGAAATCGCGCGTTGTTGTTGTTGTTGTATCGACAGAATTCTGCCGAGTTGACAGTCCTTGGCCGGATAAAAATCCGGGTCCGTTCCGGTTACGTAGACCCGACTGCCGTGGGAACGGAGAAATCGCGCGTCAAAGTTTTCGCTTTCTGCCCAAGCGCTCATGTATCTGCCAGATGCTCGTTCACTATTTCCCTACTAGCTTCGACAATATTTCGAATTCCCATCTATAACTTTGGGGGCATATTCCTAGATAATTTTAAGCAACAAAAAAAAGAAATCAATTTTTTTAAGCTTCTAAACCAGGAGCCTTTAAAGAGGATTTACAAAACGTAACTTAACACCCAAATGCGTCTTTATTCATTCGATAAATGTTATCTCTTAAAATCTTTCTTTAATTCGGAACTCATTAAAAACTTTAATGGGATTGTTTTCAAATGTATTCAATTGCAAATTTTGTCACATTAGTAAACAGCTGGTTCGAATATTGGCTTTGCGTATGTTCGAAAAGACGAAAATCCAATTGGATTCTGTAACACCATTGATAATCAGTATTGCAATTCTGACAGCTAAGCAATTCTGTCTTGGATTCCACAACACCCCTGAATGATTGCACAAAAGGTAAATGAGTAATTTACAAAAAAAAAAAAAAAAAAAAAAAAATATCAAGGAAAATAAAATATAAGGGATAATACAAAAAAAGTTAATTCAAAATTTAATAATATTATTAATTCTACTAATAAAATTACTGAATTATTGGAAAGCGCATAATTAAAAACAAATTAAAATAAAAGCGGGGGAATTCTCTTATAACGCGTTGGACTTTTTATATATGTACAACTTGGGGGCATAAAGCTAAGGTTTTATTTTATTCAATTTACATTAATATCTATATATTAACATAATTTTAGTATCTACAAATATTTACTATTTATTTTATACTGTTACTAGATATCTCACAGTTAAAATGCAATTTACATTAACAAGCAAGATATTGTTAATACAAAAGTACTTTATAAGTAAGCTCGCACCATACAGTGAAATGTTTGGAATGAATTGTAAGGTGAAATGCATATTTATTAGAATTAAAGCATACATATTTTATAAGCGATTAATTGAATGAAGTTTTAAAATATAAATTTGAACTTAGAAATTATGTGCATCCATTATAATTCACAAGTACAATTTTTTTTCAATTTAATTTAATTTTAAAATTCATTTGCAGAGCAAACTTTTTCCAACATAATTTAAAACTCCATTTTCTTATTATAGATCAAAGCATTTTTATGGTACATTTATAGAGTATCGGATATTAAAAGCATTTTTATGATATTATAGTGTGAGAGTATAGTAAAGGAGTGATTAGATGTGGTATTTAGTACAGATAATATAGATTGCAGATAATAGAGAGAAAGAAACGATATGTAAGATATGTAAGATCAGAAACTTACCGGTAGCGCATTCAGAGGTCTCATACGACATAGTTGATTGTACTTCTACTGCATTTTGTTCAGATCTGAAAACGATAGATTCGAAATTATTAGTTGTTAACAATAGTAAATGAAAACAAGAACAAATGTTAAATTTCATTGCACCGAAGCTCAAATACAATTTTTATGTCAAAAAAGTATACATAAATAATAAAGACCTTTATCATGATTTTAATCAGTCAGTTTGTATGCTGTATGTTATAGGGATTCGATCTAAAAATGCATGCTAAATTTCGTGAAGATATCTTGTCAAATAAAAAAATGTCCATACAAGAACTTGATTTTGATTTCGACAAATGAGCAGCTTCTTGAGAACAAAAAGATGTGTGCGAAATTTCAGTATCTCAAAAACTGATGGACTAGTTCACGTATATAGAGACAGAAGGACAGACGGACGAACATGGCTAAATCGACTCATATCGTCATGAGGATTATTTAAATATAAACAATTCTTAAAAGGTCTTTGATGTTGCCTTTTGGTTGTCATAAACTTCGTTTATAAACTTAATTTACTCCCACCCTATGCAGGGTATAATATGTTAAGGGGGTATTCTGGTCTAGGAATTTGAAAAAATTGATTTTTTTTGCATATTTTGAAAGTTTAGACTTTCAAAAATATGACCTTGGAGATACAGCCGATTGTATGACGTGGCGTCCGTGTTCACTAGAATATCTCCTAAACTTTAAACGCGTTTTTCTCGAAACTAATTTTTTTGAGGTGGTTGACATGATATCTCAAGTTCTGCTGAACTGATTCCTTTGAAATTTTTTATATACATATCTTCTTTATACAATGCTCTATCGTGTCTGCCTTGGATTTCCAAAAATTTTCATTTGAAGTATTTTTAAAAGATTCGAAAAGATCGGGTAAAAAAATTTTTTTTTTCAAGTCGACGCCATTGTTATTTTTTATATATATACATATATATATATATTTTTTTTGAAAATGGTCAACCCGATAACGACATCCTTACTAATGAAGAATCTTCTTGTTTTTTGTTTTTTAGATCTCTACAAGGTATGAAATCACGTCAACCAGGACGCACCGTTTTTTTGAAGCCCCCACTCCACCGGGCCGTATCTCGACGAATTTTTTTTTCTTGCAAATATTTTTTTTTTTTTTTTTTTTGCATTATTAAAATACCAGAATACCCCCTTAAATATAATAGTGGATACCCCCTTAAATATAATAGTTCTGAACCGCAACAATGAAGTCTTATTTTGCAAGTTGGTGCGCCTAAATATAGTAAGTTTCATATTTTAGTTTTTTTTATTTGCTGTGCAAGAAAAAAGGCGAGTTATGGAATATATGTATATTAAATATATGAAATAAAAATATTGTTTCCATCTGAGAAGCCTGAGTTTTTATTATCAACCTATGTTATTGAAAATAATAAAAGATGGGTTCCTAATTTTTGGACGCTACTTTTTAGTACAATTTAAACGAGAAAAACAGCTAAAACGCTTAAAGCACTACTAAAAAGCATAATTTTTTTTTTTAAATTATATGTATATTTGGAATTATTAATAATGTATATATTATTAAAATAAAATACCGATCACCTGGAGCCACCTTACCTCAATATCACATCAGTTATAACTTGTTTTTCCGTATCGGTATATTCGGAACGTCGTCGCCCGATCTTTTTCTCAACATCCGCCTCCACGAATTGTCCCAACGGTCGAACAGGGAATTCATTCGCTTTTGGGGGTGGTGCCACATCCAATTTCAATTCTTTCAACTTTTTCAACATACGTTCGAGTGCCTCAATAACGTAGTCGTCGTTGTAGCCGAAATTCTTATGCAATTTCACTTGCAAATATTCAATAATTGAGTCCATATCTTTGAGACGCAACAATTCCTGTTTGTGCAAATATAGTATGGTGACGGCCATTGCAGTGACGACACGTTCACCCTCCAACAGATAAATGTCCCACACGCGCAAAGCTAAACTATATGGTATCTGAAAATAGTAAAGTGGAAGTGTAGTAGTAAACAAGTATTGAATATAAAGATATTTGTACGAAAAAGAGTAACGTAAATAAAAAGAAAGTAAAATGCGTATGGTGACCAAGTACCAAGTATGGTGACAAGCCAAATTATTTGGGCAGTGTGTATATTGTTATTAATGATGTAATGTGTCTGCTTGATTTGGGGTGTTATTATTTAACTTTCTTATGCAAAATGTTACCAAATTTATTAGTTAAAAGAATGAATTATTAAAATAAGCTGAAAAATGGATACGATTTTAAAATGAGCAATGCTAATATTGCTATAAAATCAGTCAAAATTAAATTAAAACGAATATAATACTTATGAAAGTCTTTAAAGAAAATAACACTTCATTTCAGAAAAAAAAATTAGCAAATAAGATAAATGTTTACTCCGGTTACACCGAAGCTAGAGTATCCTTCACAAATAACATAGTTTCTAACCAAGAACTTAATTTTGATCGTTCGGATTGAATGGCAGCAATGTGCTATAGTGGTTTAATTTGAAAATTTTGTTCGGAGATTATAGCGTCGACCTGAGAAATTATTAATGCCAAATTTTGTGAAGATATATCTTGTCAAATAAAAATGTTTTCTATAACTTGATTTAGATCGTTCGCTTTGTGTGGCAGCTACATATATACTGGTTGTAAAAATCAGTCGCTACAACAATAAAAACTACATATAAGCTGATTCGATATCGACGGTTCCGAAAATGTGCAAAATTTTAATTTTAAAACTAGTTTGCTTATATAGTACAGACAGACTTTGGATGGACATGACTAAGTCGACGCAGCTCGTCACCCTGATTAAAAAATAAGAGGTATTATTGCTCATTGTTTACACAATTTTTATATTTTCAAAATAAACAAATTCCAAGCAATGTTAATATAAAAATATTGAAGTAAGATAAATTTAAAATGAAATGAAATATATTAAAATTTAGTTAAAACAATTTGTATATTTTCAAAATAATTTTATTATATCTACATACCCGCTCCACGAAGATCACAAAGAACCATTTAATCGAGTAAAGAATGGCATCGACATTGTGCTTCATGAAATGTTGATGCAATTTACGCATCATCTTCGACAGTATCCGATCGTGATGTTCAAGGAAGCGCGTCAGTTTTGGAAAGCCCTCAATGAATAGGCCATGCATAGCATATTTACGATCTATAATTAATTGATTTAACGCCCAAAATGCCTCTTCCTCCTGCATAAAGAGCAATAGCACACCGGCCAGACATGCCATACCCTGACAATAACCCAATTCTGGATTATATATACTATACGCATTTAGCACATTGAAGAGGGAGCACTGTTTAACGCTATACCGTTGACGGTAAGCGACATTATCACGAAATTGTCGATTTACATCCGAATCGATTTGACGCACCTCGGTGGAGTATTTACGCGCCAATGCCAACATAGACGCGTACTTGTCTGGATTTGCGGCAATCAATTCGTCAACATTCAGCAATTTTTTCCATGCTGGCCAACGCATACGATCTGGTATACCTTTGAAGACACGTCGTCGCACTTTCTCATTATTGGGATTCCAATTGGCAAGCATTTTCATCCATTTCTTGTCGCGCTCTAATTCGATTTTGGTACGCTGTAGCTCCTGTGAGTCGCGGGTGTCGGGCAGGCGGGAATCGTGCATGAAGCCATATCTGTGCGTGTAAAGAAGAAAATACAGTCACTGTGAGAAAATATTTACTTACAAACATATGTATGTGTGTCTGTATGTTTGTGGCAATGGATTTACTTTATAATAAGAAAACTTGTAAATGTTCCAAAGTAACAGGTATTTATTTACCGGTATGCACGTAAGTTTGTTTCTATGTATAGGCTGTTGTGCTATGTGTTTATGCTTAAAGGGTTCATTGTAAGAAAGTGTGGAATGTGGCACGGAAGCAAGATCGCCGTGGTGGGAAGCGAAAGAAGTGCACGACAGTGAAACAAGCGTTTTGCATTAATTTGAAAAAATAAAAAAAAATTAATAAAAAAAATTATGCGCAAGTAGACTTGTTACTCGTACTAGTAGTATAAGTTGTGAACTGCTGTGGGCGAGCAGGCGTTATTTTTATACTCTTGCAACATATTGCTACAGAGTATAATAGTTTTGTTCACCTAGCGGTTATACGTATCACCTGAAACTAATCTATATAGTTTACAATTTGTTTGTCCGACCGTCCGTCCGTGCTAGCTATAATTTGATTAAAAGTATAAATATTTTGAAGAAACTTATAATTGATATTCAGAGAGAATCCTTTCCTGATAGCAGTATGTCTGTGTGCCACAAAGGGTCGAATCGGAAGTATTGCTTCGCTTAGCCCCATAAGCCTAATAAAAAGGTTTACGAATTTCCGAGTGACTTTATACCGCATATAGAGCGTGTTTTTCTTACAATAGTGCATATTTGTGCTTAAAATAAATAAAATCGGGTGAAAACCTAGACCCCAAATCAATAACAGGCCTCATGTACCTGAAGATTTTCGGCTGGTTTAAATCTTTGCAAGTAGCAAAAGTATGAAATGTTCGGTTATATCCGATCTTAGCACCTCCTTACTATTTGAAATTGCCTCAAGTGGTTTTGGCTGCATCGTGAGGTAAAGGGTATAAGAACCAGCCACAGGCAAAACATTGGCAAATTGCCCGGAAATGTGTGCGGTGGCCAACTTATAATAACAATAGAAAATTATTGCTCCCTAGTAGCTTTAAGTAGAGACGCAAGTAAATGGTTAGAAATGTGCGAATTGGTACTTGGAAGGTATTGTAATTCGCTTTTGAATTCCACAATACAAAAATTATGTACATATGTGCCGGGTGAATAAATTTTATTTTGATTTATTAATGCATTTTTAATTACACTCTCATCAATTGCTCTGTGATAGTGTTTTTAATGCGACACTCACCCACACCACTACACATTATTGTGTGCATATTTTGTATTCCTTCTAAAATGGAGGTCGAGTACCGTCTTTCACCCACTTTTCAATGGGCAAAAAGGTCATCTCCTAAGTGTAGTATAATTATGTGTGTACAATGTATGTATAGTAATGCAGTCAGGTTTTTCAGACAAAATACTTTTCTTCATTCATAAGTAAATAAAAATTATCGACAAAAATGGAAATGTGCGAATTTCTAAAGCACCCAACATGAATCATCCAACAAAATGTACATATATATAATTTAATAGGATATGCTTTTCTCAATGGCGTACGAACGTTTTTGAACGCTTATATCTTTGTATACATGCGTAAATTTCACATACATACATATGTATGTCCGAGTATGAAATTATTCATCAAGGCAAACCAATCAAAACTTTTAACCTTTTTTGTTTCGACTATAGAAATGTATTCAATACATTTGATATTTTTAGAAATATTTGTACATTCAAACATATGTAGTTTTTGAGTGCTACACATACTGCAGACTGCTGGATTTCCGTAAATGCATAATATCTATACATATGTATGTGTAAAAGATGTTAATAGAAATCACTTCAAAAAAACTAAATTTCTTAATTGGAAAATGCCCAGCCTTTAATCTCCACCATGGATAAGGCGGGCACACATAAATCTAATCTATTGTGAATAAAAAAATATGTAGCAATATGAATATCTGTAATACAGTAACTCAAATCAGCATAATCCACAAAAAAACTTCGAGTTATGGAAGGAAATTTTTATGAAAATTGACTTCTATTGACAAATCAAGAGTTCAAGTTGTGGATGTTCAATTATAGTAACTAATAATAAGAACACAAAGCCGAGATCCGTCATTTGTAATATTGGAAAGCAACTGATTTTTTCTGTTTATGGTTAGCAAATTTTACATTTTTCAAGGGTACACATATACATGTGTACATACATACATTCTTATATAAAAATCAAATATTAAAATTTACATTGTAGTGTTGTTGACATAAAAATAATATGGGTTGCAACTAAATGTACGATAAATGTATTTACGTATAAATATAAATTGCCAAACCATATGAAGCTATTTCAAATGTGTTTGCCATTTCAATTCAAATGTAATGTACAATAAAAAAACCTGTACTTTATTGTATATTACATTGATAATGAATTGTTCTTTTCGTATACTCACTTATCCGTAATATGGTAGAGCTCAAATGTAGGATTCTCCCAAGGGTCGACCACATTAGTGGGATCCAAACCCAACGAGTAACGATTGAAAATTGCTTCACGTTCATCTGCGGCACGTTGTAGTAACGCCTCTTGATCATCAAGCGCTGCTACGCTTTTGTTACTTGTATTATTGGTCATAAGCGGCACATTTGCCGCATCACCTCCAGCTGCCGCTGTTAAAACTGTTGTATCGCTACTTGTTGTTGTTGTTATGTGCGTAGTTGTTGTATGGTTCGTAGCTACGGGTGTGGAGGCAGGCAAGTTATTTGTATTATTCGCATTGCTATTACTTGTAATTGTAATATTGTTGATGTTGGCGCTGTTGTTGTGATTGTGACTATTGCTGTTACTGCTGATGATAGTGACACTATTAGTGTATACAGTTGAATTCATGGTTGCAAATTTTGTTTTTATTTAATTCTTGTATATTTTACTGAACAAGAAGCGATTGTGCGGGCGCTTAGCGATAGCTTGTGGCACTGAACTCCGAGGGCTGCTATGAGTTAAGCAGTACACGTTGGAATGACTGTTAGTTGATGTAGTAGTATCAACTTCACTTTATTATTTCTTTTACAAAAATAATGTATCTCTGGATATACTGCCGGAGCACGATTTATTAATATTTGCCAATAATGTTTTAAATGCATCTGCTGTTGTTCCGGCTTTTTGATAGATTTTGGCCATTGATGTCATTGTTCAGCTAAAAGCCCAGCTCATACCTTCATAAGAAATTGGTTAATAGTACCCGCCCGTTATTGTTTTACATTCTATATTTTTAAACCATAAGACTTCACCAATATCAATATAAAATATATGACGCCCCCGCTTTGTCTTTAATAACTTCCACTCTGCCCTTTTATCAGATCAGTGTAAGCTTGAGAAAGCTATTGTAACTAATTAATTAATTTTCGTATATTTAATTAAGTTTTGCCTCTGTTAAAAATAGTACACCGAAAGCAAACTCTTAAGATTTTAAATATTTAATTTCTTATCGCGATAACTTCCTCTGCATATTTTTTAATTATGATATTTTATCCGTGAACAATACAAGCTCACACACAGAAACACACGCACATACTCTTGGCCGTCATCAAAATTTCTCCTTTTTCTGCTGAACAGCGTTTTATTTTAGTAATTCCTCAAAAACAAACTATATTTTGTTTTTCTATTCACTTCGGTCACACAATCTATGCCAATATTTCCATATATTTTGCTCATTTTATCATATATATTTAATAA
This sequence comes from Bactrocera zonata, assembly GCA_037783105.1. NCBI lineage: Eukaryota > Metazoa > Arthropoda > Insecta > Diptera > Tephritidae > Bactrocera > Bactrocera zonata. Next base: position 57,105 of record JBAWJQ010002072.1, on the reverse strand, counting down.
TATTTACACAAAAATTCCAACGAATCCTAAATTTTTATACTTTCCCCAGCGCAACACAATTGTAAAAACCATTCCGAACTTGAGAATTTTTGACAGCACTGACAGTTAAATATCCGAATGACAGTGGAAAGTACAAGAAGAAGATAAAAAGGAAAACAGCGACTGGAGCGAAAAAAATTGTAATATGGGCGAAAATATTTATGTATGTTTAAAAAATTCTTATGAGTACTGCTTTTTTAATATATGAAAAATTCTTCTTCATGTTGAAAAAAATACCCGTGGTCCCCATTACAATATTATTTATGTGGATTACCCAAGTAAATATATTTCGTTTAATATATTTTTATCTGGCAACCTTTGTATGTACCTTTATATAAACTATGGGCAACCTTTGAGAGTCAGCCGGCAAAAACTCATTGGCGCATATTAACATTCCAAATAATAAACAACTTAGAATGAAGTAAAATAATAAGCAATTATTATGTTTTTTATCTATTTTAAAATCAAAATCCTTTCAGATTAAGTGTTGATGGCTTGCTGGTGTATTTTCCGTACGAATACATCTACCCGGAACAGTATGCGTACATGCTAGAGTTGAAACGAACATTGGATGCAAAGGGACATTGCCTGCTGGAGATGCCTTCGGGCACAGGCAAAACAGCCACATTATTGTCCTTAATTGTAGCATATATGGTAGAGCATCCAGATGTTGTACGAAAATTAATATATTGTTCGCGTACCGTACCGGAGATTGAAAAGGTCATCGCCGAGTTGCAAAATCTGATGTCATACTACCAAAAGAATGCACCGGAGCCACCTGCTTTACTTGGTCTGGTACTAAGTTCGCGGAAGAATATGTGTATACACCCGGAAGTTAGCAGAGAACGTGAGGGCAAAGCAGTCGATGGAAAATGTTTTGGTCTGACGGCCAGTTATATTCGCGAACATCATGAGATAGATGCTGAAAATTATCCAATATGTAAGTTTTTTTTTTATTACATCACCAATTGAATAATATAAAAATTATACAAAATGTGTCTGTATGAATATTAGGCCAATACTATGAAGGCTTTACTTTGGAAGGAAAAGAGAGTATGATGCCACCTGGTGTATATAGTATTGATGACCTCAAAGAGTACGGTCGCATGCGGAATTGGTGCCCTTACTTTTTGGCACGTTTTGCTATAACACATGCACAGATTGTTGTTTATAGCTATCACTACTTGTTGGATCCGAAAATAGCCGAAGTTGTCTCCAAAGAGATGACCAAACAGTGTTGCGTTGTTTTTGATGAGGCACATAATATTGATAATGTGTGTATCGATTCGATGAGCGTCAAAATCAATCGTCGTATTGTAGAACGTAGCACGAATGCATTAAATAATCTACAAAAACTGGTACAAGAGTAAGTACATGTTTATAAAAATATACTAAATCATCACCTTACCCAATGTTTATGTTTTAGTATGCGTGAGGATGATGCCAATAGACTTAATGATGAGTATCAACGTATGGTACAAGGATTGAAGGATGCACAGGTGCAACGTGAAACTGATATGGTGTTGGCCAATCCCGTATTACCCGCAGATGTATTAAAAGGTTTGTTTCAAATACTGTTTACAAAAAAAGAAAAATGATTGCATTTTTTCACGCTTAAATTACAGAGGTTGTGCCCGGTAATATACGTAATGCTGATCATTTTCTTAGTTTCCTGCGTCGTTTTGTAGAATATATTAAAACACGTCTACGCGTACATCATGTTGTGCAGGAATCACCAGCTGGTTTCCTTAAAGATGTGGCAACTAAAATTTGCATAGAACGTAAACCATTGCGCTTTTGTGCCGAGCGTCTGGCTAGCTTGTTGAGAACACTGGAAATTACCGATATGACAGAGTTCGGCGCGTTGACATTGGTAATTAAATAAAACTAACTAATAAATACTTGTTAACTTGCAATTATGCTTGCAGATTACACATTTCGCTACTTTAGTATCCACCTACACTAAGGGTTTCACAATCATTGTTGAACCTTTTGACGATAAAACACCCACCGTCATCAATCCAATACTACATTTCAGTTGTTTGGACTCTTCCATAGCAATGGCGCCGGTGTTCAAACGCTTTCAGACTGTAGTAATCACATCAGGCACACTTTCACCTATGGATATGTATCCAAAAATTTTGGATTTCGATCCCGTTATAATGAGTTCCTTTACAATGACGCTGGCACGTCCTTGCTTGCTACCCATGGTAAAATATTTTTAATTTATATTTAAAAATTATTTTGAGTGTTAGTTCTTATATTTATAGATCGTGTCCAAGGGTAATGACCAAGTGGCAATATCTTCAAAATTCGAAACGCGTGAAGACACAGCTGTTATAAGAAATTACGGTCAATTGCTTGTAGAGACGGCGAAAACAGTACCCGATGGTATTGTCTGCTTTTTCACTTCCTATCTCTATCTTGAGTCTGTTGTTGCCTCGTGGTATGATCAGGGTATTGTGGACACTTTACTTCGTTATAAACTGTTATTTATTGAAACGCAGGATAATGCTGAGACTAGTTATGCGCTAATGAACTATGTCAAGGTAAGTAAAAAATTAAAATTATAATACGTTTACACAACGATAAAGGTCAGAGGAATGTATTCATAATACCTTCTATTAGTAGTCCCAAATTCTCCAGTTCGAGCGCTATGACGTCAGTTTAATTTGTTTAGACTTTTTTTTGTATTAATTATTATATGGATGAAGATTTTTGTTTTTATTTCAAATTAATTAAGCCGAATATAAGAATAATTGAAAATTTGGACACGAAACAAAATGATCCAATTTATTTTTGGTCAACTTTGGTCAGGCAGCATACCATCAATATATTTAGTAAATTTAATTATACTTTGAAATACTTTAATTTTAAGGTTATATCGGTAACTTGAGTTAATCAAAAGCTTCAAAGACTGTTTTTAGTATTTAGTTTCCCGTCATATAGTGGACTAAGGATGAACAGACTTGACAGGACCAGGAAGGTTGTCTAGAAAGTTAGGTCTAAGTAACCGCAACGGATACGGATTTTTACCTTTCAAAGTATTTTTCTTTCGGAGCATTCCTCAAACTTTCTAGCAAATGTTTCCTAACATTGCCGTAATAATAATAAAAAACCGTATTTATATCCAGACAAGTAATGTCACCTCAAACGTTTCCAAAATTTCCAATTTAGATAATGTTTTACAATGTTACAACAACCATAACACTAATAAAATCACATCCATCACTAATTTTTTAATACATTCAGCTCTGTCTATAGCTTACTAAATCCAAATCTATATTACCCTGGTGCAATATATTGTACTAGGGTATAAAATCATATACACTCACATTACTCACTTGCATTTTCTTCAACCGAAGGCCTGCGATTGCGGCCGAGGCGCCGTGTTGCTTGCCGTTGCGCGTGGCAAGGTCTCCGAGGGCGTTGATTTCGACCACCATTACGGACGCGCCGTACTCATGTTTGGCATACCCTATGTTTACACACAATCACGCATACTGAAGGCACGCCTCGACTATCTGCGCGATCAATTTCAGATACGTGAAAATGATTTTCTCACTTTCGATGCCATGCGACATGCGGCGCAGTGTGTGGGACGCGCTTTGCGTGGCAAAACCGACTACGGTATTATGATATTCGCCGATAAACGTTTCTCACGTCAAGATAAACGCAGTCGCTTGCCTAAATGGATACAGGAGCACTTGGTTGATAGTTTCTGTAATTTGAGCACTGAGGAGGCCATGCAATTGGCGCGCCGTTGGTTGCGGCGCATGGCGCAACCGTTCACGCGTGAAGATCAACTGGGCATATCATTGCTGACTTTGGAGCAATTGGAGAACGCTGAGAAGGAGAAATTGGAGCGCCAGGCGCAAGGCAAGGAGGGTGTGGGCGGAGAGGTGATGGAGCTGTGAAGAAGAAATGATGAAATAAAAATTAATTTGAAAATAATAAAGTTTTTCTAACGTCAATTACACTTTATCTTTGTGTAAAGAATTTGCTAAAAGCGGTAAGTTTGTGTATGCAATTCAATATTCTTTCACAATTTTCTACGTGGAATTTAATGTGTAAATAAATCACTGTGAATATTCATTAAAAAATTTAAAAACATTAACCGCTCTCAGACGACTTTAAATTATCATAAAAATCTGGACCAGCCAGCTGGTGAGTTGCAATTGACTTCCGGTTAGCAGCTCCCAATAACTGGTTGCTTATTTTTTAGGGTTTTTCGTGTGCTCTTGTAGTTGTGTGTTTACTTTTATTTATTTGTTTTTATTATTATTTCTTTTTGTTCTTTTTGACTTGCAAGTTTTAAATTTTTTTGTTGTTTTGCATTCAATTTACCGCTCGCGCTGGCTTGCAGCGCTGTTTCGAAAACAAATTACAAACGGCAAATTAAGCGCAGGCAAAAAGTGTTAATGGCATTGAACGTTAAATACAGCACCCAATACCTTTACCTTTCCTTCCGTTCGATTTATATGACTAATTATAGATTTAAAATATTTGACTACAGAATATTTAGTCATTGACTTAGATAAAAAGTTCCTTTCCAATTTATTTGCTTTAAAAAGAAGTAAAGTTTTTTAATGTTAAAATTTTCTAAGCGTGTTGTGTTCAAAAATTATATTTTTATTCCGTTTTAGTATTTCAAATGAAGTTTATTTGCATCTCAAATAATAGCTGTTGAAATGATGTTTTTTTTGTTATAAATTTACTGAACCTCGAACTAAATTTATTGACACAGTTTTAGGCGCTAGATTAGCCAAGAGTAGGGTTGCAAATATTGCATTAAAAGACAATTAAGTTATAATATATATTTTTTTTAGTTTATGAAAGTTTCAATTAAAAATTTAAAAATTAAAAAAAAAATTTAATCTCGAAACTCGAATTAAAAAAATAAAATTTAAATTTAAATACCGGATCAAAAAAAAAAAATGTAAATCTCAAGTTTATAATTAAAACAAACAAATTGGGTTTTGAATTGCATATAATTTCGCGCTTCGTGTTCTACCATTTTTGTTGTTTGCAAATGGAAAGTTTTTTTTTTAAATTCTGGGACTGAGGAAAAAGGAATCTTATTTCGCTCTTTCAGTAGTTTTAAGGGGTATTCTACCCTAGAAATCAAATTTTGGGCAGTTTTTTGAATTTTATTTAAAAAAAACCAAAAATATTTTTACTATAAATTTTTTCTGATATTTATATTGATATCTTAAAAATAGAGAAAAAAAAATTTACAAAAAAAAATTAAAAATTAAAATAATTAGAGGGGGGGAGAGACAGGTGTAAAAAAAAAATGGCGCATCCTGGTGACATTGATCCTGACTCCTGGTGGTCTGACAAAAAAAATCAAAAGAAATTCCTAATCAGTAAGGATGCTGTTATAGTCCGGGAACACGAAAAAAATTTTTCTTGAAAAATGGCAACTGCCTGAAAATAAAAATCATTTTTTACGCTTTTTTTGAAATTCATGAATTTTTTTAAAATATTAAAAATAAAAATTTTGACACGATGCTGTAGGAATGATAAAGGATTATATAAAGAAGGTTCACGCAAAATTTCAAGTAAATCGGTTGTATAGAACTTGAGATAATGCCGGTACCGTGTGGAAAAAAGTAGTTTCGAGAAAAACGCGATTAAAGTTTAGGAGACAATTCTAGTGAACAAGGATGCCACCTCACAAAATCGGCTGTATCTCCGAAAATAAGTCTAATTTTGAAAAATCCTTCCAAGGTCATATTTTTGAAAGTCCAAACTTTAAATATATGAAAAGAAATCGAATTTTTCAAAATTCTAGAGTAGAATACCCTCTTAACCACGTATTTGAGTGCGCAAAATTTTTTTAAGTTTATATTTTGATCCTAGGGGCTCGTGCAATAATGATAAAAAATTTACAATGACACATTGGACGGAGAAAACATTATTTTTCGTATTTCTACCAATTTGGAAAATGTTTCTAGGACTCTCAAGTGGTTTCCTGAGCTAGTCTAACATTTTCTATAAAAACGGTAATGACGTTGTATTGGGTTCTGACGGGTGATCCAAGTAGAGGTACTTTTTTCAATAGCCTTTTTATGGCAGATCACTCGTAAATCGTGTCAAATTGTCATGTTATTTTTGTCCAGTATTGTTTGGCATTTTATTATGGAAAGACTGAACAACAATTAAAAATCGTTAAATTTTATTACGAAAATTCCCGTTCTGAAAAGAATGTATTTCTGGTGTTTCTCTCAACTTTTGGTCAACATAATCGGTCCCCTGAGCGTATTATTCGCAACACCATCGCCCATCTTTAGACCCAGCATTCATTATTGGATAATATTCGACCGAATAGACCACGTCCAGCATGCAGTGAAGAATAGCAGTCATAACTGAGAGTGTACACGAAACCGCAGAAATTCGATTCGGCGCTGTTCGCAGCAACTCTGACTGACGCATGGAACGACTTGGCGATTTTATGTCGATATCTTAAATTGAAAGCATACAAAGTACAGCTTGTGTAAGCACTGAAGCCGCTCGACCTTCTCAAACGAAATCGCTTCGTTGGGCTCTTGAAAAGTTCCAAGAAGATCCGACGTTTACTAGCCAAATTTTATTCAGCGATGAGATGAGATTCATTTCTGTCTCAATAGGTATGTCAACAACCAAAATGGAAATATTCGAGACAAGGAGCAATCTGCAGAGAATAAAGGCTCCCATTTCATCCAGAAAGAACATTCAGAAAAGAAAGACCTACGGTTAAAACAAAATCAAATAATAACAAAGTCTCGGCGTTTTAAAAACTTAAAATAAACGAAAACTTTTGTCGTTTTTGATCAGTCAAAACCAGATTTTTGATCAAATCAAAAACTGATCAGCTATTGTATGGAGAATTATATACAGAACATGCAGAAAAAAATTGAGAGTGACTAAAAAACTATTTGATATTAATTTCAAATTTTAATGTGTTAGTTTTAAAGGTAATATGAAATATGAAAAAACGATTTTTTTTTTAATTTCATTTATTTGCTCCTTTAAGAGGTCAGTAGGGTAATCTTTTTTTTTTTGCATTTTCTGTTCCCTTATACCCTTAGAATTAATGTAGAAGACCACTTTACCATTGGAAGGTTTCGAAAAAGGCCCAAAAATAATAATACCGCTCGACGTTCGGAGCGCTCGGAGTGCACATCTCAAACTTTAAACGCGTTTTTCTCAAACCTACTCTTTTTTAAACTGGCGGACATGATTCCGGTCGAACTACTCAAGCGATTTGCTTAATTCTTTTTTTTTGGAACGAAGTTCCTTACGGCAGGCTTGCAGAAGAAGGGATTTTGCTGCGGGAGCTAACTGAAAAAAAGTGATAGTAAAAACCGTAAGAAATATCCGTAAGAAATAACTCGTAAGATCGCTAGTTATAGCCTACTTTTAGGTCTTGCTCTATTATAGCTCTATTATATCATTTGTAATAACAATTGATAATTTAAAACAAAAAAATATTTACCAATTTTTATTTAGATATAATTTGAATTATTTTTTTTATTTTACGTAATTCATTATTTCTTAAAATACTAAATTTTCTTAATACTTATCTGTACTTAAATAAAAACTAATCAACGAAATTTGAGAGAAAAATCAGGACAACCTACATAAAATAAAATTAAGCACAATTTTTTTGAAAATTGTATCGATTCTACATTATCCGAAGGAACTTCGTTCCTACCTGGTGTCCCATGACAGCACATTTCTTGTTTTTTTAAATGTTCACAAAACGCCTAGCTATCGTACCTACTAGATTCACATTTTTTTTATAATTTGTTGACAATGTTATGACAAAATTTATGTAAAAAAACATGGGGAAAAATAAAAAAACGAGATTTATCAACATTTTTTCAGGATTCTAGTAGGGACGATAATCATTCACGTACTTTTAAGAATAAATTGGGTTTTTGTGTTCCAGATGATCCAAACATGAGAAATCGTGTCCGCCAATGGAAAAACGCATCTCATTCACCCAGCCATTTCTCCGACAAATGTCATCAAAAAATTCCGAAAAAATTTGTTTATACACTCCACGATATACCTCATGGTATATGAAAAAAGTTCTATTGTAGAATAAAAATTTCTATGAAAAAAAATGTTCAAAAAAAAAAAAAAAACAGGCCAGATTACCCTACTGACCCCTTAAAACAAGTAGGAAATAAAAAAAAAATTATAATATAATATCATAATTGCGAAATATCTTAGATATAGAAAATCAATTAAAATAGCAATCAGTCTAGGCTAAAGCATCATTCTTTATACAGCACCTAATTTATGATTTATTAGTTCTTATTACTTCAATGAAAATAATCATATTATAAAGTACTTATCTATTATGGAAGTATATATATATACACTTACAAATATATAATACTACACAATATAAACTAAAAGTTATTATAATTTGAAATAATCTCAACTGGCTCTTTCTTGCAAAAGCGTGCTAATTAACACAATTTGTATAATTATCGCGAAATTTGCGCTGATTATTGTGGTTTTCAGTCGATTTTGTGACTAGACTGCTGCGTTCGGAATTTCAATGCAGCAATGACTCAGGCAGCAACATTTTACTTGTACAGAATTCCAAAGCAAATGGTGATTTTTCAATGAATGAATGATGAATAGGGTTTTTTCCTTTGATAGTAATTTATCAAGCTTAGTACAATTACTTTCTTAAGAAAAAAAAAAACAAAGATGTAGTGCGGTTGAAACTCAATTCTATTTCCTACATTTTGAAGACCGCATTGACATTGACATTGGGAATTTTCGCAAAATTATTAACATATATTATTTTTTTATTTTACTAGGTGCAGAAAAACTAAAACTATGCAAATTTTGTGAAAACAGAGGTTGTCGGAGATTATATAGTGTGTTTATGAGAGATTCAAGTACTTAATAGCTTTACTCTCCTAAGAAATCATATCAAAGTCTGTGAGATATGATTTTCTGTATGATTTAAAATTGGTTAGAACTTTAAGCAACAACGTAGCATTGTTTAACAAATATGTAGAAGATTTTAAATGAATTTATATACATGCTAACATACATACTATACATATATACATATGAATGTACGTTTGCATGATAAAAATTGTTCGAACATCAGACAGTGCGTATACGCAACTTTACCGGGACTCGTGTACAGCTGCGAACATGAAAATAACAGAAGCTATGGCAGTTTTGTATAAATCCTTTTACAGCATGTTTATCAACATAAAAACAATAAGTTGTCACTTAAAAATTATCTGATGAATCAGTGCAACTTTATAAACATCAGAATATTAGTAAAATATATTACTTTTGCAAATAACGACAAACTTCAGCTGTAAGTACGTGTTCCAACGAATCACTAGGACACTAGTGTTTGAGAAATCAGAAATTATTTTCACTTCTAACGAAAAACTACGAATATGTTTTAACAAATAAAGTAAAAGTGAGAAAAAAATATCATAACGTTGCGAGGTAGGCAGTCTGTTTTCCCTCCGCTGGGACATGGCTTTCCTCGTCGTACCAGCTGTTCTTTTGCATTCTCCGAAAACCAATGGTTTCGTTTGCAGCTGTACGTAAGGAGTTTGAAATGTCCTCCCACAGTTCCCTTTTACCGAATTGTTGACGAGTAGTCTTCCTTGTGTTTGTTGATGTGCGTTTTTTGCTGCACCGAAACGTGTGCGTATCTTGGCTGCTACAAGATAGTGGTCCGAGTCGATAGTAGGACCTCGGAGCGTACGCACGTCTAAAACACTGGAGACTGGAGTCTTTCGTCTATCACAACATGATCGATCTGGTTGGTGGCATTTTGCTCCGGAGACAGCCAGGTATCTTGGTGAATTTTTCTATGATGGAATCTAATACTACAGATAACCATATTTCGGACCCCGGCGAAGTCGATCAGTCTCAACCCATTTGGGGATGTTTCCTCGTGGAGGCGTTAAAGTCGCCAAGCACGATTTTGACATCGTGGCGGGGGCAGCTCTCATAAGTGCGCTCCAAGCGCTCATGGAAAGCATCATTGGTCACATCGTTCTTCTCTTCCGTCGGGGAGTGGGCGCAAATCAGCGATATGTTGAAGAACTTCACTTTGATGTGGATTGTAGCTAAACGTTCATCCACCGGAGTGAATGACAGTACACGGCGACGGACAATACGCAGCGTGATGGGAGACATCACGATTCCGACACCGAACTTGCGCTACTTTATATGGCCACTGTAATAAATGCCACAATAATCTTTTCGCCTCAGTCCTTGTCCTGTCCATCGCGTTGGACGGCGGTAATGTCAGCCTTTATTTTCACGATGACATCAATCAGCTAATATTTGTAAACATTTATAATTACACATTTTTTGTAAATAAAATTCTAATTTTCATTAAGTTACGATAAATAACGATTTTTAGCAGAATGAACATTTTTATAATTTTATTTCTATGTAACTTATACATTTTTTAGTATTTTCATATTTTTTTATTATTTTCTTATGGTGTTAAGCAAAAATTAAAATTAGAAGTTAGAATTTTTTAACAAATTAATTATTAAATTATTATATTATATTTTTAAATTAAATTATTTACACTTTTTTTAAATGGCTTGTTTTAATTTATTGAGACTTTGTTTTAACCTTTATAAATACTTTTGTAATAACTTGAATTTGTGTTATGGAAATTTTCATTGTTTCCAAAACAAGTTTTACTTTCTTTAAATTTTTTGAGAATTTTTCCAAATTTGTTATTTTTTCATATCATTATTTAATTATATTCAGAACATTTTTCAAGGTTTTTATAACAGTATTTAGCTCACTGGTGGGCGCAGTGTCGTATGAGTAACATCGCATCCTTTGAGTGGAAACTTTTGTTGCGTATACGCACCTGCACAATTCTAATAAATTCGCTCACTTGGAATTTATGTAAATAAAGCAATGTGATGTTAAATCAGTTGGAATATTACAAATGAATAACAGTGGTCGGGTATACAATGAATGTATGTATGTATGTATATATGTACTTCCTCTTGACAGGTTAACTGTAAGCTTCGTTGAGGTGTTTTGCGGTTTTAGTTACAGTGAACAAAATCACGTCGGTTAAACACAAAAACTCTGCGACCAATAACAAAAAAGCGTGTGAAGCACTGCGAGAGCCGTGAGCAATAGCTGTGAGCGAATGACAACAGTCAATGACTCAGTGACCGCTACGGTGACTAGTCCAACTTGGTAACCAGATATGACATAGAATCGAATTTGTCAACGGAACTTACCCCCTTAGCATACATTCACAAACACACATATACATACACATATGTAAGTGCTGACACCAGCGAATGAGAGTGAGTGAGTAGTATTGTTGATTTTATGCTGGACGCGCATTTGGTGCTCGCGCATGCGTGTGTGTGTGTGTGTAACATGTGTCTACATGTTCCGTGAGCATTAAGCATCTAACAGAACTTTGAAGAAAGAGCTACTTTGTGCTTGATTTTTGCAAAATCCACAAAATTACAGAGAAAAGTATAGAAACAACAATAATAAGAATGGTAAATGACGTACTAAGATGGAGAATATTACCCGTCATTGACTCAGTCTCAGACGCGGTTTTGAGAGCGTAGCATGTCTTGTAGTGTTCGAACAAAACTAAACTCAATAGCTTCGACTAACTAAGGCCTTAAGCAACAACAAAAACAAGTCAAAGTAAATGTAATTGAAACCGATACTGACACTGAGCAACAAATCAGTTGCCGAATTGGCAACGATTCAAATGCAGAGCAATAATATAAAGCGCCGACAACTACAACCACAAGCACACAAACGGTAATTGAAGGAAATAGAAACAACAAAAAAGCTAAAGCACATACACACACATGCGAAGCTATGTATGTATGTAAATATATGTGCACCATAATATTCGCGCGGCCAGCAGCTACAGAGCAGAAGGCAACAACAAAAATAAGAAGCTAAAAAAGAACTTTCCGATTTTCATAATAAAAAGGTTTCCACTAAATGACGAGCCGTTTAGTCGGCTATCGATGCTGAGGAAAGTGAAACGCGACACGCCAAACACCAAACCCCAAACGTCAAGCACTATAAACGCGCCGCAACAAAGCTTGTGAATAAAGTGAAAAATACAACCAAACAAAAAAAAAAAAAAATACATACGTAAGCATAAAGTGTACGTGCGTGTAAGGAAACTAACGTAAATAAAGTAAAGTGTCAACTTGAAGCGCTTCAAACAAATAATACCAAGCAGCCATTTGAATTTGGTGTGTGCGTTTCGTTTAACCAAAAAGTGCGACTAAACGACTTTTAAAGTAGCATTACTGTTTTTTTTTTAATAATTTCGAATTTACGCAAAAATTGAAAAAAACACGTTTTTAATAACCACCAAAAATAAGCTACAAAACCGCGAATTACAGTTAGTGCTACAGTTAAACAGTATTTTAAAAGCTAATATAACAGTCTAAGCATTTGAAGCTGCCAAATTTTCCAAATAATATTTTAATAATTCGCACGGAAAATTGTAAAAATAAATTAATATCGAAATGAAGCAGTTAAGTGAAACAGTAGGCCAACAGCAACAAAACGGCATCGCCACCGTAAGTCAACAAGAACAACAGCAGCAAACGACTGCGTTACAGCGCCATTTTGCAGAGGATTTGGCAAGTAACGGCGAACAGAAACAGCAGCAAACGCCGCAACAGCTGATGCATTCGCTGCCGAATAAGAGTAGTATGCAGCTGGCATTAACGGTAAATGGCAGTAACGGCAGCATTAGTGGTACAAGCAGCAGCGGCAGCAGCTTTCTGGCACAGAACGGCAAGAATGGCAGTGAAAATGGTGAGCATGTATTTGCAATTTATATACATACGTAGATATGTATTAGGAATTTTTATACACTTATTATATTATATACGAATGCTGGTATGGGAATGTAGAGAGCACAAGTAAATGCTCCATGTACATATGTAATTGGCTATTGCTTTAAAATTTTAAGGTGGATTAGCTAATGTGCTTTTAAGAGCAAAATTAACAATAAAAAGTATTTAATAGAAAAACACAATTAATTAAAAAATAAAAAAAATGTTGATCAGTCATCATCAGTCCTGTAAGAAATTTTATTAAGTGTGCACTAATTTTTTAACCCCAAAAAACTATTTAATATTCTTATTCCTCACCGCAACTCTCTTCTGTGTTTATAGACACCAAAAATCAATGAATTTATCAAACAAAATTTTACTAAAATACCTTTATAAATATATTAAAATTCGTAGAGCAAATATATTTGCCGATGCAATTCAGAATTTTGCTTTTCTAAATAACACCTTCGTGTTGTACCGATCAGCGCTGTTTTTTAGTGAAGCCTTAAGGCCACCAATGTATTAATGAAGTGCTACCCGACAACTAAAATTTTTTTTATACACGCTGCCGCCGTTTCAAGCAGGATTTTTTGCAAAAAGCAGCCCTACGCAAAAGAACTAAGAATGTCAAATAAAAAAATATCAATTTTGTGACAGCTTATGCAAAATTCTTCTTTTATGGTTTCTAATTTGTCACAATACTCGTAGTTGTCATAAATACAAATGAAACACAAATCATACGGGTCAACACAAAATTTGACCTTAACTTTAAAGCAGTAAATTTCTATGTTTTAGGTCGTAATTAGGCGAAAAAAATATATGCCATGCCAAAGTTTGCTTTTTTATTTAGGAAACTGCTTTAGCGATAGTATAATTATATATAATTATTATATAGTATTATTACTATAACTTTTACAAAAGCAAATTTTATACGAAAAAAAGGTATTTTATTATCGTTTTTGTTCATAAATAATCAAAAAATTATAAAATAAACTTTAGGACAAAGAACGAAAATTTTTTTGTAGAGTCGTGTAATTCTTGAAATTTACTGTTTTCTGTAGAAACGCGCCATAAAAGTGAGATATTGTTGAATTTCAATGTGAGTAGTCTAATTAAAGATATATTAAGTGAAAATTTTATGTAAGTTGAGTTAAATATAATAAAACCACATTTTTGGTTTTAAAATTATTTAATATTGAAAACAAATAACTTGAAAAAAAATAAATGTGCGACAGCAAAATATTATATATTATTACTAAGCAGACCCTCCTTATGACTAAGAAGACTCACGCTATACTTATCTTAACCCAAATTCGAAGGTTTCTGTTCAAAAGTTTACCCTTTCCTTATTTATAAAAGCTTATTTTATTAATTTTTGTTGTTCAACTGTGCCCAAAAAATAAGGTGACACTGTATTTATTTTGAAATTTCTTTATTTATTCTTCCAAATCAATTTCATCCCCTTCAAAGTAATCCCCTCCCGATGCAATGCACTTATGCCAACGGATTTTCCAATCTTCGAAACACTGGTTGTAGTCACTTTCCGGGATGGCCTTCAGTTCCGTCTTCGCTGCGGCTTGAATCTCCTCTATCGTATAAAAACGGTGTCCCCTGAGCGGTCTTTTGAGCTTGGTGAACAGCCAGAAGTCGCACGGCGCCAGATCAGGTGAATACGGTGGTTACGGAACGATATGGGTTGAGTTTTTGGCGAAATGATCACGAATTACGAGGGCAGTATGGGATAGTGGTGCAAAAACCAAGAATTGTCTCTCCACAATTCCGGCCCTTTTAGGCGGATAGCGTTACGCAAACGACGCATAACGTTCAAATGATATTCCTTGTTGACTCTTTGACCGGTTGGAAGGAATTCATAATGCACAACACTACGATAATCGAAGAAAATAGTCAACATGACCTTGATTTTTGAGCGACTTTGGTGCGATTTTTTTGGTCTCGGCTCTCTTTTGGCACGATATTCGCTCGATTGATCGGTTGTTTTGGGGTCGTAAGCATAGATCCAAGGCTCATCGCCAGTTATAATGCATTTCATGACACCCTGGTAGTCGGAAAGCATCGTTTCACACACTTCAACGCGACGCCTTTTTCCAAAAAATTCAATGTTTTCGGTACCAGTCGAGATTTGACGCGCTTGAAGCCCAAAACATCCTTCAAAATGGTATTGGCTGAGCCTTTCGATATGCCAATTTCATTAGGAAGGTCTCTAATTGTTAATCGACGGTTTTTCAACACCAAATCTTTGATTTGTTGAACGTGAGCTTCGTCGGTTGAGGTTGATGGTCGCCCTGGACGCTCTTCGTCTTCGACACGTTCACGGCCGGCTTAGAACTCACTATACCACTTCTGAACATTTTTTTTAGACATAGCTTCATTACCAAAGGCTTTTTGTACCATCCTCAACGTATCCGCAGCAGAAAATTGATTCCGTAAACAAAATTTAATGCAAATTCTTTGCTCAACAAATTTCGACATCGCAAAAAACGAAAAACTCACTTTTAGCAGCTCCCAAAACGACACGTATCTCAAACACTAATGAATATTTTGACATGAAATTTGACATAAAAGTGACTGACAGTACTAACAACCTAAAAAAAAAATAATTCTCCAAATCCTTCGACGTGCGCAGTTTAAATTCAAATGTCACCTTATTTTTTGGGCCCAGTAGTAGATTTATCGCATTGTTATTTTGAAATCTTAAGCTGACCTCAGTAAGTGGCTGCATTTCTTCTGTATCATTTTTTTTATTTTCACCCATTTAAATTTTATTATTAATAATTCTTATTTTTATACCTTTAACAGGGTATATTAAGTATGCCACGAAGTTTATAAGACACATAAAGGGTGTTATCGAAGGCATCAGCGTGACGAGCTGAGTCGATTTAGCCATACCATGTTCATGGTATGAGTATCAATCTAAAATTTCGCACACTTCCTTTTCTCCCAAGGAGCAGCACATTTATCGGAGCTACCGATATAGGACCACTATAGCACATAATTCCTGTTTTGAAACTTTCTTTTGTGAAGTTTATTATAGCATTTTTTTGTTTAAAGCTCAATTCCGACAATACAATTTCCATTTTTCTCCACTATTGCCAGTAATGCTAACATTTCTCACCAATAATGCAGCGAATGTTGATTTCTAACTGTTCGTGTCAGTTACTTTAGTTGGTATTCTAGTTACCCCCAAAAATAATCTAACAGACAAAAATCGCATAACCTATGTAACGCTTTTTCAATTTGTAGATCAATTCGATTCTTAAAAGTACATGCCAATTAAGCCTGTGTATAAACCCTGTAGAACTAAAACTATTGATACTGTCATGCGAAACCAAAAAACATTTGGAAAAATTCTTTCACTATGCAGAGGACTTCACTTCAAATATCGAAATTTCGCGCAGCATACAGCTTTACTTTAAATAAATGCTACTGATTTGATTATTATCAAAAGTCGAATAGTTCAGTGTCTGATAGCGCTTTGTGTTTCAATTATTGCCTACAAGATTTGACACAAATGCCAGATGTACTCACTGATTATTCATGATACTCGGTTGTACCATCTAAATTCAATTGTTGCTACGGATCATATCAGCTGTTTAATCGCATTCACTTTTTAATGGCTCATGCTTATCTTTTTTAAATATTATAGTAAATAGAAAATACTACTGCGTGAGGCAGGAGATAATTTAGAACTCATGTTCAAAATTTATTGAATTTTTCATGGCTTTTGTTTAATTTTTTTCTTGCTTCAAATTCAATATTAAAACAAAATGAAAATTACCAAAATATTACTATTGGCGGGAAAATTTTCGTTTTCAGCATAAGAAAGTGCTGTGTTGGTGCACTTAGGCATTTAATCGAAAATTACTCCACCCATCGCAATATTAGTTTTCTAATGTGCTTCTTTTTGTATGAGCGGATTTTTTTTTTTTTTTTTTGCAGAAAATAGTGTTTGAGATAACATGAGGACCACATCGAATGATGGTTGTATAAGTAACTACGGAGCATGTTAGATAATTAGCGATAGTGTAGGGTATAAGGCAAGGTATTTAGTTTCCCAATCTCCCGACAAAGCGGACATAACGATTGTTTGAATTTTTAGACATAATTCTTTTTTAATGGGTTATAGGCAGCTAGAAGGCCGAAAAAGTGAATTTGCCAGATTTTATGGTAAATTTTAACTGTATTTTAAGGCTTATTATTATTTAAAATATTTTTATGGAAAGGAACTACAGGTGATATCTGGGAGCTCCTCTCAAAAAAGACGTTTTGCGGTGACTACTATATCTCTGAACTAGATCCTCTGAATTTTTTTTTTTTTTTAAAGATTTTCTTTATTTACAATCTGTCCAAGGACAATAAGCAAATTGTGTAACACTACATTAACTTAACTCTGAAATTAAAAAAAAAAACAAACATTGATTCATTGTGGCAGGCTCTCGGTGCGACTTTTAAGTTGCCATTGACCAATTCTCTTTAATTAAGTACATTTATATACAATTTTGGCACTTCACGCAGTCAAGGTATAAAAGTAAGTCCTGTATTGGACTAGATATTTTAATTACAACTCAATGTACGAAGTGTGTTCCAAAGAAAACAGCAATTTTAAAATAAAAATTTTGCGGTTTTTATTATTTTGATATACAAGGTCTGTCGCAGAAGAAACAGGACTGTTAAAAAAACAACAAAAAATTAATATTTTGCAAAAGTTATATTTTTTTATTCAAAGTAGTTTCCTTGTGCTTCGATACAGCGTTTAGCCCGGTCAATTAGCATTTCAGCTGAGTGTTTAAGGTCATTTTTCGGAATGCTCTTGAAAATATCGGTCGTCGCCTTTTGGATAGCTGAAATGTCCTGAAACCAGTGTCATTTCATGAGCAATTGAAGTTTCCCAAATAGGTAAAAATCACAGGGTGCCAGTGGAGTTTTTTGTCAAAAAATCAGTGACAAGCGTCGACCGATGATACGGCGCATTATCCTGCAACAGGCACCAGGACTTTGCCTCACGATATTGTGGTCGAGGACGACGAATGCGTGAAAAAGATGCTTCATAACACCAAGGTAAAACACAGCATTAATAGTTTGACCAGGTGTGACGAACTCTCGGTGTACAATACCTTCGGAATCGTAAAAACAAATCAGCATTGTCTTTATTTTTGACTTCTGATCGTCAAAGAGGTCCTCACGACCTTCTTGGAATCGTTTAAGCCACTCATGCACATTACTACGGGATAGGCACTGATCACCATAAACTTTTTTCATCATTTGAAATGTTTCAGTAAACGTTTTCCCAAGTTTGAAACAACATTTAATATTTGCTCTTTGTTCAAAATGCATTTTACGACCGATGACCAAAAGCTGCTGTTACTTTTTGATCGATAACATCGATTGTAGTTATCCAATTGTCTTAAAATTTTTACGAAATCTCAACAAGAGATCAAACCTTTTATTTCATATACCCACCAATAGGTGGCGCCACCAGAAACAGTTATATTTAAAAAGTTCTGTTTCTTTTGCGACAGACCTTGTATGTACATGCCCCTGCAGTATGATAAAATGTTCAGCTATAAACATTGCATACTTTGTCTGTAGCAGATTTAGCGTCGTTAGACGTGTTTTTATGAGCTTGGCTATTTGCGTTCGTTAAAAGAAATGGTCTAAAGAATTTGTTCGTGAGTTCTTGACCAACAACAATACTGTAATAACGCCTCAGCCTCCATATTGGCCAGATATGCAACTCCCGTGTCACTTTTTTCCATTTCTATTTCTATATTTAAATAAAGAGAAGCTTAAAGCATTGTCATCTTACAAGTTGAGATTATATTAAAAGCGCATCGCTAAAAGAGCTGAAGACTATTCAAAAAATTGCATTTTGGAAAGGTTTTCACGATTGGAAGTACTGCTGGCACAAGTGTAAAATATCGAATGGTGACTATTTTGAAGGCGACAACGTTAATGTCGACAAATGAATACATAATTTTTTCAAAAACCGAAAATTCCCGTTATTTTTTGAAAAAAAAACCCTTATGAACGTAAAGTTTGTCTTGTAAGCTTTTAGGGGTTAGTTTTTTCAAAAACCAAAAACTCCCGTTATTTTTTGAAAAAAAACCCCATATGAACGTAAAGTTTGTTTTGTAAGCTTTTAGGGACTCTTGTCAGTCCCAAAGCAATACTTTAAGTTGAAAGTGTTCCGAGTTCAACATTTTGGTTTCGGAGATAGTTTGAATTTACGAAAGTACATAATACTGCGTTTGAGGTTATCAATCAAGGTATTGGCCTTAAACTAAATAGGTTTTCGATTGCCAACTAACACCGGCAGGAAGGCTAATAGCAGAGTTATCGATATTACAATTGACTCTGAAGTTCCGCTTCATCGCTTTTGCCTCGGTACGCAGCTCCTTTTACACAAATACTGACACTGACTCATTCATATACAGTGACACTAAAAAAAACTGCTAAAACAAAGGCCACACAAATGCAACCTTGTGCAGTGCTATAAAATATGAAACCGTTATAAAGGAAAAGGTCGTAATTCAGCGTAAAATTGTAGGGTTGCAATGTGGTTAATGCTTACGCACAGTTTGCCTACTTTTCCGCTACGTTTGAGATGCACTATACTGCTACACTCGTGACTATGTACATATATACATATGCATGTGTGTATGTTCAATGTCAATTTAACACCATAAAATGCCAAGATTAAATTTCAAAACACAAAGGCCTTTCACACGACTTCGCCAAATGGCTGAAATCAATATCAATATGCACTTGTGGTTTATGTACATCTCGTTGCATACCGAATCTTACAGCATACAATGGATACTTTTCATAGAAATAGTAATAACATTAGAATTGTGCGGTTCTGATTGATTCCAATGCCCATTAAATACTACAAATTCTTAACAAATAAATTTCATGTAACTAACATTCCAGACATACATACGTATGTATGCGTGCGTGTGTGTGCTTTTATGATTATCTGTCGGTGCTTAATTGTGTACACAGGTTTCTATGTTGTGCCGCCTCATAGAGGTGACCCTTTACCACATTACCTGTTATGCACTCGCATCCATTTACATACAAACATACACTTACATACGTACATATGCGCTGATGAAATATCTTAGAAATGGTAGCAATTTGAATCATAAAAATAATCTCAAATTGCAGGCATTAAAATAACTATGACACGTGTAATGAAAATACAACAACACTATCGTTGGTAATTGGCTAGAGCGACTTACTGCAATGAGCAAAAAGTAGCAAGACTTTGTTCATATATTTAAAATACTTAAATTATTCTACAAAATCTATGTCGTCCCCCTCAAAGTAATCCCTCCTTGTGCCTCCAATACACTTGTGCTAACGTTTTTTGCAATCCTCGAAACAGTTGCTAAAGTCAGTTTCCGAAATAGCCTTCAATGCGCGTAGCGATTCATTAATTTAATGCCTTCAATAAGGCGAATAAGGTGTTTGCGGCAGGGTAATGGTTGAAAATTTGACGAAAAATTCACGAAGAATCATCTTGGTGCACAAACGAAGAGTTGTCGGCCCATAATTTCGGTCTCTTCTTACGAATAGCGTTACGCAAACGACGCATAACACTAAAATCGTATTCCGTATTAACAGTTTGGCCGGTCGGAAGTTTTTCGGAGTGCACCACACCTCGATAGGCGAAGAAAACTGTGAACATAACCTTGTTTCTTAACCAGCTTTGACGTGGTTTTTTCGGCTTCGGCTCACCTTTGCCACGATATTCAGCCAAGATCGTATATTTCCGGGTCGTAAGCATACATCCAAGACTCATCGCCAGTAATAATACGTTTCATGATAACCTAGTAGTCGAAAAGCATTGTTTCACATACGTTGACGCGACGCTGTTTTTCGAAAAAAAAAAAAATTAATTGATTTTAGAACCAATCGTGCTTTCACTTTTCTTAGGTCAAAATGTTTCTTCAAAATGGTTTTCACTGAGCTTTCCGTTATTCCAACGCTAACAATAAGATCTCTGACTGTTAAACGTCGATTGTTAAGAACCAATTCCTTTATGTTATTGACGTGTTGATCATCAGTTGATGATGATGTTGTTGGCCGTCATGGACCTGGTTCGTAATCAACGCGTTCTTGACACTCTTTGAATAAAATCTAAGCACTTGTTTGCGACAAACAATTATCACTGAAGGCCTTTTCCAACATTCCGAACGGTTTGGCACCAGAAATTTGATTCCGCACACAAAATTTAATGGAACTTCTTTGTTGAATAATTTCGCTCATCGTAAAAATCGCCGAATGCACTTTATACTTCAGAAATCACTAATGATTATTTTCATGAGACATTTGGCACATATGGGCATACCAACCTAAAAAAAAATATTACAACGAATGGGGCTTCGCATGAAATTCATTTAAAAAGTCTTACTATTTTTTGCACACAGTTCTATATGGAGGTGTCAATGAGATATTGAGGCTTACACGCTTTTCAGTCATATTTTACTTTAATTATCATCGTACAGATTCCGCCAAGAAACTATATTTCTTTTAGGTTGTTTAAATTGATACCAATTTTGAGCTTTTAAACAGCTGTTGGGGGAAAATAAAATAAATTATATTATAAAAAGTTGTGTCGATACGAAACATGCTTTGTCTTAAGGGGTTAGGGGTAGTTAGAGACACGAAAAAAATGAAAATTTTCGGTATTTTTTTGCTATTGAATTGTGTTATTTTACAAAAGTAGTAATATGACATTATTATAGAATGTGTTGATTTGAAGTCACAAAAATTTCAAAAAAAAATTTATTTCCAAAGTTATAGTTGTTTGTGTTGACCCAGTTCCAAAAAAAGGTACTTGCGGTGACAACTATAAGTCCTTGGAGATTATCTAAAATCAATCGGACGAAAAAAATTAGTTTTATAAATAGATAAACTCTGGCCTGATCGAAGGATTTTTTTTTCAAAAATTAACAAAATGGCGGCCTCAGGAAGTTTTTTCTAAATTTTTGGAAAATCAACAATCAACAGTTAATTGGTCTTAAAAAATCGAAATTTTTGAAAAACAAAAACTCCTTCGATCAGGTCCGAGTTTATTTTGTATTCTAAAAGCTGTATAAATTTCATTAAAATCTACTGAGTGGTTTTCGAGTTACAGTTGTCACCAGTTCAAAAAACATAGTTTTGAGAAAAACGCGTTTAAACTTTTACACTAGCGCTTTGAAGCGCCCGAGCTCTCTTTGTTATTTGTCGAATAACTCAAAAACTAATTATCGGATCAATGTGAAATTTTCAGAGGATATTTTTAAGATATTACACTTAACGAAAATGCAAAAAAAAATATTTTTTTGAAAATTCTGACTACCTCTAACCCCTTAAGAAAGAAGTATTTATTCCATAATGTCGAGGGCACTTGGTTTTTTGCAATGAGTTTTCTGTTTACATTTTGATGATTTTGTGTTACAATCTATTCGTATTCAGTTATCACCCAATTGGTTGAAATCTTTGAAAAATTTATTTTTGAATCGTAAAAACAAAACAATACAAAACAAAATAGCTGAGTTTGGCATAATTTCTTTCGACAAAATGTGGTTTTTGGGCTATCGATTATCAATGTTATAATAATTTTTTCTCTTATTAATATTTTGATAATACTCTCAACGCAATTACCTACTTTTCGTTGACACATCCATAATTCCACGACATCAGATTGAATATTGGGTTTACAAGCCTTTTAATAACATCTCTTGAGAATCTAACATTTCTACATTTCTAGAAAGTCCCCATGGCTCCTTTTCAGTGTTCTTGGTAATTAAGGGCTTTAATTTATCACTCTTTCTTCCAAACTCTCTCTTGTTCAAAACCAGAAGCAAAGGAATTGTAGCCGATTTCTTAAAAAATGGAAAATATGAATATTGAAAGATTGTAGCCAATTTGTTAAAAAATGAAAAAGACGAAAAAAATATGAAAATCAAAATATTGGATAAGGGGGTATTCTAGTCTAGAAGCATGAATTTCAGGTAATTTTTAAAGTGTCGTGAAAAAAAAAGCAAATAATATTTTTACTATCCATTTTTTTTAATAGTTATTTGTTAATTTTAGAAGAGTGGAAAAAAAATTAAAAACTAAAAAAAGTAAAAAATTTCAAAAATTATGAGCTGACGAAGTGGGGGGGGGGGGGGTCTCTAAAAATTTCCACGTGACCATGCCCATGATTTCAACCCTCCTAGTTATCTGAAACCAAAAAGAAAAAAAGATTAATAATCTAGAATAATGTCGCAATGGCCGGAACTACAGAAACTGGGAAAAAAATTTTTTTCACAAAATGGCGGCTGCCTAAAAAAAAAAAAGTTTTTGGGATCACTTTATCTGACTATTTAGAATTTTTTAAAAATAATAAAAATAAAAATTTGGGGATGGGGCTAGTTCCAACCATAGACAAGCCTATAAAGAAAACTCTATATCTATTTCAAGTAAATCGGTCCAGTAGAACCTGAGAAATCGTGGGTATCGTTCCGAAAAAGTCAGTTTTGAGAAAAACGCGTTTAAAGTTTCCCTAATGTCTTTTGTTCGATTAGTTCCGGCCGAACCAGCTTGTATGCCGGGTCAGAAAAATGCCTATATCTCCGAAAATAACTTGAATTTTGAAAAATGCTCTTGTACACATATTCTTGAATAGTTAAACTTTGAAAATATAAAAAAAATCGATTTTTTTTTAATTTCTAAACTAGAATACTATGGGGGAATTTTTGATACGAGAGTTATAGATATTTTCATCACCTCCAACTTTGACGTATAATTTTTTTTAAGACTCATAGTTTCGCCGGAAATCGAGATAAATGCATATGATTATTACCTTAAATTATTACCTTAAAAAAACTATTACAATATCTAACTTGTTTGTATTTTTTTTTTCATCCATAAAACAATACTTCTTTATATAACAAATAGAAAGGCCTGCTGATGCTGTGCTAAAAATCAATAAATACGTTATTGACTTTGACATTGAAAAAATAAACAAGACATTAAAAATTTAAATTTTTGCAAGTAGCCGCAATTACATTTAAGCGCACGAAATCGCACAAATACGTGTGTTTGTGTATGCGCTTGGTTACAGAAACGGTAAAAACGTGGCGTTTGCCATAAAAGATCAAACAATGAAAAATTTATGGCCTGCTGTGAAATTAAAAGAAGACAATAGCAAGAAATAGAAAAACTGAAGTACTCGAATGACTTGATGTTTCAATTTGAGAGTAAATAATAGCCGAGGTTTGAAAAGGGGAGTGCAAGCTGACGCACGAGCAAATGATTGACAGCTTGAACGGTCAATTGTGAAGTTGTGTGTGTTTGCATGTCTTTATAGCGGTGACTATGTGTGGTTAGAAGGAAAATGCAAAGAAATCGTAAGCATTTTTTAATTAGACACTTGAATTTTTTTTTAATTCCAATTTTTTTTTAATGTACGAGTGAACTACTTTTAAACGTGCGGCGGACATGAAATTCTTTGAAGGTTAAATATTGGACTTACTTACTCACATACGCTCATATGTACATATGTAAGTACGTAACTGTGTTTCTAACATTCTGTTGTTATTTACGTCTCTTGGTTTAATATTGAGCTTAACTTGTTTTGCGTGCGCTTGAAATAATTAACCATTTACTGTTGTTGGCTGCCAAGCAACAGCTGACGGCCGATTCGTAGTTCAACTTTTTATTACAATATTCTTTTTCGCATAGTTTTGCCGCACATTGGTAATAAAATAACGGGCAGCTGAATGTCAGCCAGCCACTGACTTAACATCGGCTCTTTGATTTGCTACGTTTTGCACTGCATTCTTTGCAAATACATTTGCACAAGTTGTATACACATTATTACATTTCTATAAACGTGATTTTTAGTAAATTCACATATGAATGATTGCGGTCAATACTTGTGTGGCAATTAATTTCATTAACATGCTTACATTTTTTTTATAAAATACGGACAAATAGGCTCGATTTCTTTTTTGCACGCCAAAATTGTAATAAAGCAAACACTTGAAATGTATAAAAATTTTATTCTCACAATTTGCTTTTTCACGTATATTCTAATTAGGTTTTAGATCTAAAAATGATATATATAATAAATATATCCTTTCTCCAGTATCTCAATCTCGTAGGAATTTATTCCGTTAATCTTTTATCGCGTAAAATTAAATTTTCATACTGGGTGCCCTAATCAAAGACGATATCGGGACAAATTTTGTAAAATAATGAGGTGTACGAGGTGTGTTCAAAAAGTATCGCGAATTTTGTGTTTTTTCAAAAATTATTTATTTATTCATGAACATCTATTTTGTCTCCTTCAAAGTAATCCCCATGAGATATTATACACTTGTGCCAACGGTTTTTCCAATTTTCGAAGCACTTCAAAAATTCATTTTTTTTTATCTTCTTCAGCTCCTTCGATGCTGTCTTTATCTCCTCAAGAGAAGTGTAACGTCGTCCTTTCATGGGCCTCTTCAGTTTAGGGAACAAGAAAAAGTCACAGGGGGCCAGACCTGGTGAATACGGTGGCTGCGGCATCATTAGTGTGTTGTTTTTGGCCAAAAAGTCGCGCACAAGCAACGATGTGTATGAGCAGGGGCGTTATCGTGGTGCAAAAGCCAATTTTTGTTCTTTCACAAATCCGGGCGTTTCTGGCGGATTGCTTCGCGCAAATTGCGCATAACTTGCAAGTAATATTCCTTATTGACCGTTCTTCCCTGTGGCAAGAACTCATGATGCACCACGCCCCTGCAATCGAAGAAAACTGTCAGTTACGATTCGCGATACTTTTTGAACACCTCGTATATCTCAGCGCTGAACTTTTACATGAGTACAATCAGTCCAAACATTCTGCTAGCCATATACTATATACCAGACGTAGTGATATCTGAAGTCATGAACGGATTCAGGATTTCGGAAAGGGAAAATTAGTGTTATTTGGAATGAAATTTGGGACCGCAGATGGCTATGACAATATAAATTAATATTATTATTTTCCCCATTTTATATAAAATTTCTTGATATTCCTATTTGTAATTTACAAAGCCGATTAGAAGGACAAAAAGTTACATTCGATTAAAGTATTTATACGCTAAGAAATTTTTATCAATGACAAATTTTTATCAAAATATCATTTTTGATAAAAATGTGGAATGTTATGGGGTCGTTTACTAAGTAAATTCGTTTTTTTAGTACACATTTTCGTAATATCTTGAGTATTTATTCGCCGATTTGTATCGACCAACGACTTTATTTTATCCATATCGGCTTCTAAAGATCTTTCATTTTGCATGCTCAAGATCGAAATATTGCAAACCAATTTTGGGGTTGGCGTTCGGTCAACACATCTTCTTGGTACTCATCAAAAAATTTTCACCTTGATTAAACAACATCTTTACCCTTTTAATAGAAAGAGAGTAAAATATGCTGAAAATGTTATTTTTGATCTTCTATCTTCTAAGAGCACCAAACAAAAACTATTCCAAAAAATTTAAGTAAATTTCTTACAATCTTTTAGAATATAATTTTTATACTCTTGCAACATGTTGCTACAGAGTGTAATAGTTTTGTTTACGTAATGGTTATTTGTATCGCTTAAAACTAATCGAGTCAGCTATAGGAAAAAAATACTATATGCATAAATGATCAAGATGATGAGACGAGTTGAAATCCGAGTGACTGTCTGTTTGTCAACCCGTCCGTTTGTTCGTCTATGCAAGCGATAGCTTGAGTAATAAATAAGATATCTATATGAAACTTTATACAGGTGTTCTTTGGAAAAAAAGTGAGGACGAATTCGTAAATGGGCGTAATCAGACCACTGCCACGCCAACAAAAAACCACTAAATTAAAATCTATAAATTGCCATAAGTAAGTACTAAATTAAGATGGAACACTGTAATTTGGTACAGGAGATCGCAGTTTTAAGTGGCACTCGTGGACTAAAACTTTTGAAAATTTTAATTTTTGCCCCGTCCTCTAAGAGGTTGAATTTATATTTCCCCTAAACCACTTAAGATACAATATCCTAAATTGTTCAGGACAAATACCTTAAGCACTCCAATCAATACTGTGTTGTAAAACTGACTGAAATCGGGTAATAACCACGCCCACTCTCAGGACTTACCCGACCGATATCTGCTAAATTTGGTACATATAATTATCTTGACATACCTATGTTCCTGTATGAAAACGAGCCAAGTTTTCTGTTTTATATTTTTCAATTTGAGTATCAAAAGAGCTTCCCCTAGTCCAGTATACCTAATCCAGTGATTGCTGATTTTCCAATTTAATACTATTTTGGTCCACATGTATATTTTAGTGAAATAAGTGGACAAATTTTCTTAACCATAATATTGTCGCTCTACAGCTTGGTTGGTAGGAGCGAGCTTAACCTGCAAAAATATCCAGAACGAAGTTGCAGAAGGGTCTCTTAAAATTAGAGTTGGTAGGAGCGAGCTTAACCTGCAAAAATATCCAGAACGAGGTTGCAGAAGGGTCTCTTTAAATTAGCGAGGCTATTTGAGGTCCATGTCTGCAAAGGATTCAGTTAAGATTTTAGTGAAAATAACCAAAAAACATTTTCTTAATGTTTCTAGGAGGTTTTATTTTTCTTAGATGCAAGTTCTGTTAATAATATACAGTCTGTCAAGTAAGAGCGTGGTCGACTTTACCGACAGTTAACGAAAGATTTTGCTCTAATTCCTTCGCGAGCCGATGGAGGGAAGCTTTGTCCTTGATGCTTTGTCAAAAAGGTTCAGTTGTTATTGATCTTTTGAAAGAGAATCACGTTGAACGCAATTACTGCTAAGTACGCGTCGCGCTACGAGGCTGTGTTCCTTTGCATCCACCCGAAAGGTCCCAAAATGTCGCAATCAGCGGCTGCTAAATATATGAGAAAGTCGAAGGCATTCAGAAGTGGATACAGCGATATATAATGGCTAAAAATGTCGATGATTTTCCAGAACGTGGTTCGATAGGAAAAGTGAACAAAAAAGATGAAAAAAGAATAGTGAATCTATTTTCGCGGAATCCTGCTTTAACACTGCGGCAAGGAAAAGCAAAATTAATGGCAAAAGGTTTAGATATATCCTACGAAACTATCCGAACCCTTCTTCATACTCATGATCTGAAATGGCGCAACACAATGAAGAAGCCTCTGTTGACTGAAAAACTTGTGACAAAGCGACTCGCTTGGGCGCATGAGGATATTGATAGAAATTTTAAAAATGTCATTTTTACGGATGAATGTTCTATGCGGTACATGTTCTGTTATTACGCGAGCCTAGTCAACTTCCACCAATAGGCTTGTTCAGCGGGCAGTAAAACTCAAAGCAGGGATTCGGCACTTTGTACCTCTTTACTGACAACCTAAATGCCGAGAAAATGATAAAAAGGCTTTATTGCCATCTGCCAAACGATGGTTCATAGCAGCAAGCTATGTATGTACTTAGTGGAAAACTCAATCTGGCATCGTTACATTGGATTGGCCGTCGCAATTGCCCGATGCAAACTCTATTGAAAATGTGTGGGCATGCGTATATTAAACAGAAGCTTCGTGGAAGACGCACATACACTCTGAAGCAGTTGTCTTACGAAATGCGTCGGATCTGGAGATCCTTGCCACTAGAATACGTCGTCAAATTAGTAGAAAGCATGTCTCGGAGATGCCAGGCAATTGCCGACGCCGGTGTTGACTGGACATATTATTGACCAAATTGCATCATTGTTTGTAATGTGTACAATGTATGTATATATAAATATGAAAGTTTCATAAAATAATTTTTTTTTTATAAAATAACACGACCACATTCTTACTTGACAGACGGTACATACATATATGCCAGCTAATTAAATATAGGTATTAAATTTGCTAACGAAAAATGAATACCGTCGAAAATCTAAGTTCTGAATTTTTTCTGAATGCATTTATACGATTTGTAAAAATTTTAAACTTGAATTGAAAATTAGGATATACTTCCACTAGATGATTCCCTAGCATTCTATAGAGATTGTTACAGCAGAATTTGTCGGTTTATCGGTTAATTTTTGAAATATATTATAGAAGTTGGGAGTGAATCCTTTTCAAATAATTGTATGCCTATGTGTAAAAACTGGGAATGAATCGAAACAATAATGTCTTTAGTCCCATAAACCTAAAAGTATGAATTTCGGGCTTCCAGTTGACTTTATACCGCATATATGGCCGAAAATCGGGTGGGAACTTATACTAGACCTTATATAACTTACAAACCTTTGCTTCTGAAGGTACATATGTATGTATTTCTCTGGCTTTGGTCCTGGTATGTTGCAACAGTGTTCGTTTACACTACTTAGCCTTCCTTACTAGTTAAAATAATCTTCTTATTTTCTGAAATTAGTAAAAAAAAGCAAAGAAAATTGAGTCTAAGCCAAAATTTACTCATTAAGCTACTTGCCTACATACTTACATATTATATGTAAATAACTGTTTATAAAAACAATTAAGTAATAAGTGTGCACTAATTGCTTTAATCAACCTGTTCCCCGAGTCAATGAAATGGATTACTTACGTACATATGTATTTAAAGTATCTGTAATACGGGTGTTTTATTGTTGTAATTCAAGCACACAAATCTGTGTAATACAAACACCTGCTGATTTCATTTAAATTGATATTTAATAGCGCTTTTTCCACGCCCTTTCGAAATTCTATTGCTCTGACGAATAACCCTTGTCTACAAAGAAATAATTTTACAATTTCTCAATAACGAAAAATAGCGAATGGTTAATGTTTTACGAAAATTATTAATGCAAACCATAATTATATTGTTTATATTTTTTAATGAAACTTTTTTTTAAATTTTTCTCGGAAAAATCGCAATTTTTGTAACTAATTTGTAGGTTATATGAGGTAATATTTCTTCTTCGATTAGTAATAATATTGATATTGAATTATTTTTATAATAAAAATAGGCGTTATGTTTTCACTTCTAAACCCTTTCATCATGAAGTAGTACCATTGTCTAGAAGTCTGCATTTGTATTTCGCCAACAAAATTGCATTTGTTTATTAGTGTAATAAATTCTGGGGTTTCCCGAACCACATTTCTGACATATAAAATCAAAAGTCGCGCACACATCCATGCACACATTGTATATTATGGGTTTGTTTACATCCGCATATAGTATTTGTTATGATTTCATTATTATAACACAATAATTGCATTTGTTTATTGTATAAATGAATAATAATTATATGCTTTTTAATTCTATGCGGTTTATATCTACATATATTACTTTTATCTGTTCAACTTTTCCACGAAGTAATGTGTAACACGTGTCGACATAAAATGCATTATGAAGTGTTCAGATTAGATCATAAAATTTCTGGGCTTCTTTTAAGACTTACAGTCACAATTCCATACGATAGTAAACGCAGTAATGGAACCATCAAAATAGTGTTATTTATCGGCAGGAAACACGATTTTGCTTTCGGGTTGTAATTGAGAAGAATGTATATAGAATCACAGTTGCAAATAATGCATTAAAAAAGTAATTGAATTGGTATATAATATTTTTTATTTATTTTGTAATCTCGAAAATCTTAAGGGGGTATTCTAGTCTAGAAATTAAAAAAAAACGATTTTTTTTTATATTTTCAAAGTTTAACTATTCAAGAATATGTGTACAAGAGGATATTTCAAAATTAAAATTATTTTCGGAGATGTAGGCATTTTTTTGACCTGGCATCCAAACTGGTTCGGCCGGTACTAATCGAACAAAAGACATTAGGGAAACTTTAAACGCGTTTTTCTCAAAACTGACTTTTTCGGAACGATACCCACGATTTCTCAGGTTCTACTGGACCGATTTACTTGAAATTTTTATAGAGTCTTTTTTATGGGCTTGTCTATGGTTGGAACTAAGCCCATCCGCAAATTTTTATTATTATTATTTTTAAAAAATTCTAAATAGTCAGAAAAAGTGATCTAAAAAACTTTTCTTTTCAGGTAGTCGCCATTTTGAGAAAAAAAAATTTTCCCCCACTTTTCCGTAGTTCCGGCCATTGCGACATTATTCTAGATTAATAATCTTTTTTCTTTTTGGTCTCAAATAACTAGGAGGGTTGAAATCATGGGTATGGTCACGCGGAAATTTTTAGAGACCCCCCACTTCGTCAGCTCATAATCTTTGAAATTTTTTACTTTTTTTAGTTTTTAATAAAAAATGGATGGTAAAAATATTAATTGCGACACTTTAAAAATTACCTGAAATTCATGCTTCTAGACTAGAATACCCCCTTAATTAAAAATGATTTTATGGATATTAATCTTGAATACCGGATTGAAAACAAATAAAAATGCTTTGAAAAAGTTTCCCTACCTGAACTTGATTTTGATCATTCCAATTTGTAAGGCAGCTATATGGTATCATAGTTCCTTCAAATAAACAGCTTTTTGGGGAGAAAGGAAAGTAGTTTTATATTCGATATCTCGAAAACTGATGGAAAATACAGACAAACGGGCACGGCTAAATCGACTCAGCTCATATTCCTCATAACCGGACACCCACCGTCGCAGTGTTTTTATCCGGCTAAGAGAGCTGTCCATATATGGGGACATGAAAAAACGGATGTTTAAAATGTGTTCTTAAACACGAGGTATTGTCAACCAGAATGACAATTATCCCATTTGTTTTCCTTGACCGACCGCGAACTAGACGGCATCAGCGCAAGATAATTTGTTTGCTGTCACAAAACACTAAAAAATAATAAGAAAAATAAAAAAAGGGAACCATAAACTGTACACAATTTTCTTGACAAATTTTATAAATTTATTTTCATTAGTCAGAGATAATTTGAACGAAATATTACCATAATATTCTCCGTGTCGGGACATTAGAATGAATTCATGTCATTCATGTTGCTTTTGTATGAAAATAATAACAAAAACATTAAGTTGATAAAATTTGTTTAGTTATGGGAGATGTCTGGCTATGAGGACTGTCCGTAATGTGGAATTTCACTGTATATTTTATGGAGTCTCTCGACGATTCCTTCAATGTGTAACAAACTTCGTGGCAAAACAAATATTGGGGTTGCCTCATCGAAAACCGATTTATTGTTTAAAACATTAAAATATTCACCTTTGCAAGCGTTTAAACCAATTTTCGAATCAAATTTGCCACTATGATTGAGGTAACTCATCTACCACCTCTTTAGGTGAAAAATAAGAAAAGGGAACCATAAACTGTACACAATTTTCTTGACAAATTTTATAAATTTATTTTCATTAGTCAGAGATAATTTTGTATGAAAATAATAACAAAAAGCATTAAGTTGATAAAATTTGTTTAGTTATGGGAGATGTCTGGCTATGAGGACTGTCCGTAATGTGGAATTTCACTGTATATTTTATGGAGTCTCTCGACGATTCCTTCAATGTGTAACAAACTTCGTGGCAAAACAAATATTGGGGTTGCCTCATCGAAAACCGATTTATTGTTTAAAACATTAAAATATTCACCTTTGCAAGCGTTTAAACCAATTTTCGAATCAAATTTGCCACTATGATTGAGGTAACTCATCTACCACCTCTTTAGGTGCCGAAAAACGTTGATATCTTAGTTTATTTTATCGGTGGTTTGAGGGCTGAAAAATAAAGTTGTTTCAGCCAATGTGTGAGAGTTCGCATTGTCGCCTTCGACGGTTGATTTTCCTTATTTCTTGAAAGACAACCGGCAAACAAATGGTTACGTACCACTAGGGATTTACTGTTCTGTGTTGTTCTAGGGGTATGGGGAACATCGTGAAACACCCATAAATTCGACTGCTGTCCACTTTCGGACTCGTACGCGATGTCACGATATCATAGACATGTTTTAATCACCGTTATGATGTTTTCTTAACATTTCTCTCGACCAATATGAACGAACTTTCCGAAATTCGTCATGGAAGTCATCATTTTGAGCCCCGGCTCAGCTTTGCCACGATGTTCGGGTCGTAAGGGCTGTTAGTCGAAAAGCATTGTTTTACAGACGTTTATGCGATGTTGTTTTTTGAAAAAAATTTAGTGATTTTTTAAAATTGTTTTCACTGATTTTTCTGATATTCTAACGATGCGAATAACATCCCTGACTGTTAATCATCGATTCTCAAGTACCAGTTCCTTATTTTATTGTTGTGTGGACCATCAGTTAATCTTGATGCTCGTCCTGGATGTGATTCGTCGTCAACGAGTTCT
The DNA here is from genome assembly GCA_037783105.1 of Bactrocera zonata. Classification (NCBI taxonomy): domain Eukaryota; kingdom Metazoa; phylum Arthropoda; class Insecta; order Diptera; family Tephritidae; genus Bactrocera; species Bactrocera zonata. Next base: position 23,961 of record JBAWJQ010002072.1, on the reverse strand, counting down.
CTATCCTCTTTAAATAATTTGTAACAATCAAAAAACTTGCTCGCGACAAATAATTATCACCGAAGGTCTTTTGTAACATTCTGAAAGATTCGGCCTCATAAATGAGACTCCGGACACAAAATTTAATAAAACTTCTTTGTTGAATGTGACATTAGGCACAGATGTCACTGACAACCATACCAACCTAGAAAAAAATTTCGACGAAATTTAAACTGTAAAGTCTTACCATTTTTTGCCCATAGTATATTTGGTTATGTACGTACACACATGCATATATATATATATATATATATTTACGCATACGAGCTCTAAGCGACCTTCTATGCAACTTTGGAGTTATAAAAAACATACAGTTGGAAAAAATATTCAATATTCTCTTACTCTTATGCTTTGTCGAGAATATTCAATTGTTCGTATGCGCATTTATTTGCATGAGAACTAAGTGGTTTCCCCACCCGCTGAATATCTGCAAGGAATTAACATATTTCTTTCGAAAAAACAAATGTACATTTATAAATTTATTTACATATGTATCATACAGATCCATATGTAATGCTAATATTCATTATTTTTTTATTTTTAAAACAACGCTTCTACAGTTTATTTTATTTTATTTTATTTTATATTTTTTTTTTGTTTTTAATTTGTATTCTTTCTAAATAAGAAGATGACCTAGTGCAACGATAAACTTCGAAAAATTGTTTAGTGTTTGTGGTTTGAACGCATAAGTTTCAATCCAGTAGTGAATTAAGAAGAAGATATTCGCTCAAATCACGCTTTAATTAAAGTTAAAGTTAACAAAAAAGAAACTGCTTTACCTATGTATTAGATAACAAAACTAATATCAAGTTAATAGTGATAGATTGAAGAATTATGACGCACTTGATTCGTTGATTTTTTTGAGAGTTTGACAGCAAACACGAAGGAAAGTTGACAGAACTCAACTTAGTTGGTAACGTCATGAAATCATATTGTTTACAATTACTGTGAAAATTTGACGCTTCTCTCTTTTTGTGTACGGTTTGTCTGAAATACTAAACATCAAGTGTTCAGCGTTGAATTCAGTTCTATTAATGAGACCCGTTTCTTCTTCCATATTAGCACTTTAGCAACAAATGTAAAGTGTGGCGCAACCAGAGTTGCATATAATGGGTTAAAAAGATAATTGAATAAGCATCTAAATTAGTTTAATCCCTGAAATCTTAATTAAAAATTTTAAAAATATCTAGTCCCAAATATTGGATTGAACATACCAAAAGTCGGATTAAAAATTAAAATTTAAATCCTAAATTAAGAGATAATTAATTGAAGCTTATTTTTAATAAATTTTCAAAATAGTTTTGTAATTTTTTTTTTTCAAATAAAGTTTTTCAAGTAGAAATATATTAATATTTCTCTCTTTTTAAATAAAAAAAGTCTATTTTGAATTCCCACAAGTCGGATTAAAAATTAAAAAAATTTAAATTTAAATCCTAAATAAATACTGAAATTAACAAATAACACAGGTCAACAATTTCCATGTTTTAGGTCGTAATCAGACGAAAAAAAATATATGCCATGAAAAAGTTTGCTTTTTTATTAAGGAAACTGCTTTAACGATAGTATAATTATATATAATTATTATATAGTATTATTACTATAACTTTTATAAAAGCAATTATTATATAGTATTATTACTATAACTTTTTCAAAAGCAAACTTTTTACGAAAAAAAGGTATTTTCTTATCGTTTTTGTTCATAATTAATCAGAAAATCATAAAATAAACTTTAGGACAAAGAACGAAAACTTTTTTGTAGAGTCGTGTAATTGAAGCTTATTTTTAATAAATTTTCAAAATAGTTTTATAATTGTTTTTTTTTTTTCAAATAAAGTTTTTCAATTTTTTTTTTTTTTAATAAAAAAAAATCTATTTTGAATTCTAACTTTGAGATTAAGAATTAATTTTCTAAATTTGTATAAATATAATTACTATTTTACGATTAGAAAATTAAATTTCCAATTTTTAGTTCCGATTTTTAGTTCCGATTTTGGAATTAAAAATTTAATTACAGTCAATTTTTATCCAAAATTTATTAATTTAATAATTTGCAAGCCTTGAGACAACTAGTTGTGAGCTAGTATTGTGATCTCCAAAACATTTCAACAAGAAAGTAACTACAAGGTTGGTCCTAATATATTAGAAATTAGATGGTCCAACTAATTTATATACAAAACATATGTACATATATATATTTATAGATTATTTGTGGTCATGACTAATTATTATAAATTGCACTAATTGGCTTTGCATACATATATTTTTCTCACAAAAATAAAATTTTATGTATCGATTATTTAAAACAAAAATTTAGAACATTTTTGGCTCCACATGTGCAATTTTTTTTTTATTTTAAAAAGACAATAAAGGCAGTTATATAACGAAACATTTTCCCAAATTATTTAACGTAATAAAAACATAAATATTTTAATTCGAGCACACAACTGTAGTATTTTTATAAATAAGTCGAAAGTTTCAAACCACAAGAAAATCTAAATTGAGTCAGAAGTTTCGATGGACGAATATGTAATTACATGCCTTCATACATACATACTTAAGCATAGCACAATTAGTTTAGTAAAACCATATGAACGTTGCAATAATTACATTGACTCTACTACATACAAAATTCATCTCCTGCCATTACACAGATTATTGGCTGTTAGTGTCGATAGTTATATACGAAACATTTAACTTGACTTTATTAATTATTTAGTGCTTGTATGGCTTCTCTGAAGGGGTCATTGTTGTAACTTGTTTGTCAATTTGAAAATGTGTTTAACGAAATCGCAAATTGTTTGTTTAATTAGCGTCTGTAATAATAATATTAATGGCAATAACCTTAGGGCGCCGATTAAAAAGTTTATATACATTTGCTTTGGAAAATCTTTCGCATTAACTTTTTTAATAATTTGTATTAGGCAAGTAACCGTTCTACTTTGGCTATTATATTTGTTATATGCTTGTATACTTAAAAGTACAAAAATAACTGTCTTTATTTTATGATGTGTCAATCATTGTAGTAAGCGGTTGGTAACTGATTGTAATTGTAAAAACAGCAACCGGGAAGTTTTGCCACAGCCGCCTTATAGCCCCGATCTTCCCGTTTTTAACTACCATTTGTACCGCTCAAAGCAGAACGCCCTCTTGGGAATGTATCAGAAAGTGGCTTGATTGACTCTTCACCGCCAAGCCGGCACATTTCTTTCAGTTTATTATTATTAACAGGGTATATTAATTTTACCACGAAGGAAACGTCGGAAACCATGTAAACATGAAATCACATATCTCGATACTCGCCTTATCGATTTCAATCAAATATGGTACGTGACATTCTTCTCACATTCTTATGTGACCGTTTGAAAATTGGCGAAATCGGACTGAAATCACCCCTAGCTCCCATATAACACAATTTTAAATTTCATTTCAAACTTTCACTAGTTTCTTCGCTAGTTGGCGCTGAAAGCGCGTAGTTCTAGTTTTATTCGTCGCATCGGGTCATGCTATACCTTTTTGGAAAGCTCATTTCACGCGCTAACACGTGTTTGATTGATTGTCGTTTCTTTTAAGTCGTTCGTGAGTTATAGCGTGGCAAACAGGGAGCAAAATAAAAAGAAAATACGGCATATTTTACAGTACTACTACGATAAAGGCAAAAATGCATCTCAAGCCGCAAATAAAATTTGTGCAGTTTATGGACCCGATACAGATTCCATTTCCACCGCACAACGATGGTTTCAACGTTTTCGTTCTGGTGTAGAGGTGGTCAAAGATGCGCCACGCTCAGGAAGGCCTGTCGTCGAAAATTGCGATAAAATCGCTGAATTGGTCGAAAGAGACCGGCGTAGTAGCAGTCGTCACATCGGTCAAGAGCTGGGCATGAGTCATCAAACCTTTATAAACCATTTGAAGTAGCTTGGAGTCACTAAGAAGCTCGATGTGTGGGTGCCACACGAATTGACGCAAAACATCTTTGACCGTATCGACGCATGCGAATCGCTTCTGAATCGCAACAAAATCGACCTGTTTTTGAAGCGTAAGGCGCAAACGGTCGTGGTCGAAAAGCGGTGAAGCGGCCCAGACGGTGGCCAAGCCTGGATTGACGGCCAGGAAGGATTGGTGGGATTGGCAGGGAGTAATCCACTATGAGCTGCTCCCCTATGGCCAAACGCTCAATTCAGACCTGTTCTGCCAACAACTGGACCGCTTGAAGGCAGCACTCATGGAGAATAGGCCATCTTTGATCAACAGAGGCCGAATTGTCTTCCATCAGGACAACGCCAGGCCACACACATCTTTAGTGAAGCGCCAGAAGCTCCGGGATGGGAGGTTCTTTTGCATCCACCGTATAGTCCGGATCTCGCACCAAGTGATTACCACCTGTTTCTGTCCATAGCGAACGCGCTTGGTAGTCTGAAGTTGGCCACAAGAGAGTCTTGTGAAAATTGGCTCCCCCAGTTTTTTGCCAATAGGGAAGCGAGCTTCTATGAGAGGGGCATTATGAAGTTGGCATCTCGTTGGGAACGCGTCATCGAACAATACGGCGCATATTTGACTTAAATCGCATTATTGTAACCAATTTTATGAACAATTGAAAATTCTCTAAAAATATGGCAAGACTTTTTTGACAACGTAATATTTGTATTTTATTTTTCTAGTCTTGTTTTCACTTTTGATTTCCTTCACCTACATTATTACATCACCTTTATTACTTTATTGTTTCTATTGCAGTAACGAACATGTCAATCCCATGCCTAGTCAGACAGAGCATAAGATTTCTTAAGTGCCCATTTCCCATTTGTTTATTTTGGTTTTGTTTTCTCTCCAAAAGGTACTTTTTAGGAGTGAGATTTATCTAAGTGTTTCATCTTGTCGTTGTTGACTCCACTCAAGTTGATCCCGTTGGGTTATGTTGTTCGTATTTTATATTATGTTAGAAAAATTGATTGCTTTTTAATGTTATTCATTTGTTTGATTGACTGAGCATATTTGCACATACTTTTGTTGACTTCGATCCGTTGCTATTTGCTGGTTGACAGCTAATATGCCACAATACAAAGGAGACAAAATTTAAATTCCGAAGACCAAAATAGAAACGAGTAGTATGGCAATAATAAGAAAATTGCTGCAAATAAGCAGTACATTTCTATGGAAGAAAGTAATATTATATTATATAATATATGACACTTAAAACTTCCTGATAAACTTGAACAAAATATTAAAATAAATTGCGCAAAGAAACTCGAATGGACAGAAAACGAAACGAGTGGGTGTTGTAGTTGCAGTGGCATGCGAAAAATCTGCATTAACATACAATAATAACAACGACATACATACATAAATGCCATAGCAGCGATTTCATAGCGGAAACCAGGCGCGTAAATTGGCTAAATCCAAGCTGCCGTAGCCACAACGCCGAGATGCTGCAAATACTCGGAGCAAAAGCAAAGCTGGCTTTTTCTTTACAACGTCGTAGCATTCTCCGACATCAATAAAATAACAATACAATGGTATACGCAGCTACCTACCGGCGTGTGTGTGCGTGTAAATATGCTGTGTGAAATATAGATACCCACCCTGTGCTTTATTCTGTGTTTACAGTGGCGACAAGAGAGTTCAGCCAGTTTCTATATTTATTTAACAGCATACTTGTTGCTCCGCACCACCCAACCGGCGGTTAACAGTACGCGGCGTCAAAATTGTCTTCACACGCACATACATACATATCTACACAAACAACAGCGCTATTCTCTTCAGTAAGATTTCTCTTTCGTTAGCATCGAAGCTTTATTTTACAATTTTGAGCTTTGTTTGAGTTGTATACAGCAGCATGAAAACAGTTTCCAAAAAGTTTTTTTCTTGTGATAATTTTGATTTGTGTGAGTGTTGGCGCAGCGTCACGGCCAGAGAAATCTCACAAGTAAATTTAGTGCTTGACGGTATTTTAAAACGTGAAGGTGTCCAACCAACGCTCTCAAAGCTGAAAAATCATACCGTTGAATTGAAAATAAAATATAAATACTAAAAAGCTGCAACGGCAGTAGCTTATGAGTGATACGACGAGTAGTGAGTTGTGTGTGCGTACTAATTTCAAGATTGCATTCGATTTGTGAGATTAAAAGCAAAAATAAAAATTCAAAAAAAAAAAAAAAATCGCCTGAAATTGCAATATTTGTATAAAAGGCAGCCACAACAGTTTGCACGCAGATAATTTCATTTTAATATTCATTGCAAACACACACGCAAACTACACACAGCTCGCGCGGTTAACAGCGACCACGACAATTGGCAACAACACACTAGTGACAGTTTTCAATAAATATTAGTACTGAGTACTTACGTTTTGTTTTATTTATAATTTTTTTTTAGTGAAAATTGCGATCATTAAGCTAACGAAACAATCAAAAAGGGCATTTACAACAAGTGAAAAAGTACAAATTAATAAAAATTAAATTCACAAAGTGATAATATACGAACCCATACAATAGCTTTCAGTTAGCTTATCAAGCAATTTATTTAACGTGTGCATTTTATATAAAATAACAAAAAAGCAACAATAATGAGCATAAGCTTCACACGCCAACTGTCGGAAATGAGCGCCAGCGAACTAAATGACGCCATTGACGACACCAATTTCCCGCAGGCGCATATCCTGTCACGTGGCCGCAACAACAGCGTCTGCTCCACTAGTTCGGCTTCCGGCATAACACCGCTAATGGATCGTGCACTCTCGCAAACGGATGAAGTGGTCGGCACCACGACCGTGGCCAATGCCGTTGCCACACCCGCCACCCCGAACGGTGGCCATGTTGTTGGTGGTGGCGTTGTTGCTGATTTGACTAATTCTATAACGAAGGATGCAGCGATAACAACGCCACCTGTGTCCTTTACGCGCCCAAAGCTAATGCTTAAGACAAATGGCGTTATACCAGAGCACGAGGCAGACGCACCGATGACGCCAAAAACGCCGCGCACATCAACTACACCAGGTGGGTTCGCGTACTCGGGCGAGTTGGTATTTTAATACTTTTTCTTGTGTGTTTGAAGAGTAGAAAATTAAAGAGTATGGACATCTTCTACAGCTGGGTGCTGCGTGAGTCAAATATACGAGTGTTTTGTTACTTGTTTGACCTCGTATCCCGTATATCAGTGTTTCTAGTGTTTGAAAAATTTAAAGTGTGTAATTTGTAAATTAAATTACAATTATTATTTCGCAATTGTGTTTATTAAATCTGGAGTGAATACCTAAATGCAACAGCGAGAACTGATATTTTTATGCTTAAATATTTTCTGAAATTCCAATTAGAATTATGTAATACCACGATGCACTGATATAAATCAGTTACATCAAATGGCGCGAAATTTAAGGCAATGTTCATTGTAGTGTTACTCGCAACTTTTTTTGGATTTAGTCTTAATAGGTAATACATATTTGGTGAAAATTTGTAGATGAAACACAAAATATTTCATTATTCACCAATGTTTATTTTGGCGCCTTCAAAGTAATCCCCACCAGATCTAATACACTTATGCCAACGATTTTTTCAGTCCTCGAAAGACTAATCATAAGCACTTTTTGGCTTTCAGCACCTTCTCCTTTGTTTTATCTCTTTAATCGACTGAAAACAGGTTCCATTCTGATGATTGTTGACTTGCTTGCATGTCAAACTCATAAACCCATGTCTCATCGGGAGTTAAAATTCTCTCCGTCATTGAAAAAAAAGTTTTATCATATCATTTCATACCAAAAATATCCACCAAAATCATGAGAACGAACGCGCGAGAGATGTCGAGCACTCTTACTATCTCTCTAACACTTACCTGACGATTATCAAGTACCATAACCTACACTTTTTCAATATTTCTTCCTTTGAAGAGTCGAAGGTCGTCCAGAATGAGACATGTTTTCAACGATCTCTCGACCGTCTTTGAAGGCTTGTACTACTCGTAGGCTTGTGTTTTTGATAAAACTAAGTCACCGTAAGACTTTTCCAACATTCGGGATGATTTCGCACACTAAATTCGGTTGGAATTACAAAATTTTAGAGAAATTCTTTGTTTGATATTTTTATCCATTGTAAAAATCGCAACACACGTCTGAGGCATGCCGACTTAAGCAGCTGCTGTAACAAACAGTAGTAATTAAGGGCAGTCCTACCAACTTGTTAAAATAATTTTTTTTGAAATATCATTTACCCGAGGAATTAAATTATAATTTCCGGTTGAATTGTTGTCACAATGTATATATATATTTCAAAAAACCCTACAAAATAAACTCTTTTTTTCTTTTACGAATTTATACTATATATGTCTTATATATTATATATATCTTCGATAGCCTCTCCGGTGGTATCTGAGATTAACTCCTAGCTTAGCAGTACCGTGGTTCTTATTTCTATTTCATAGGCGCACTGTTATTATAGATGCTTATTGTACATCTCTCTAACTTTTACTTGCTGTCAATTATTATTATTTTTTTTAATAGCTTATAACACGCGCTTTGTGGGCAAAATACCCTTATCTTCACAATTTTCCTTAGTTATTTAGATTTCTGCGTTCTTATCAGCAGAGCCATAATTATTTTAATCAATTTAAGTTTGAGATGCATAGTCTATAAAATGACAGAAGCTGTTTTTTATTGTCTTCTATTGTTTTGGTTATCTGTAATCACATATTATAGGTAATTATGGTTGCCACTCTGCACGTGTTTAAGGGGTAAGCATTGTATGGTATATAAAACGAGAATGAAACTGCAAACGTTGAGAACATTTAAGAGAGATTTCATGTTAGAATAAGTAGAAGGGAGGGGAAAATAATCACAGAAATTTATTTGATTTATTTTTTCTTAAAAAAATATTTTTTTTTTTTATTTTTTCCATATTTGCTATATTTTTGATATTACATAATACTATGTCACGCGGATATAATGCGAGCACAGTAAATATTATGAAAACTTCTAGGCGTACTTTTGCTCATTTTCATAATTCGTAACATATTTTAAACGAATTAGATGTAAATTTATGATTTTGTAGAACAATTTGCCATTATAGCACACATTTTTGATTACGCAACAATTAAAAAAAAAATAATTTTTTCATTTGAATCCTTCTATTTGCAATAGATACACCCTGGTATGTTGATTTATGCATTAATATTCCATGTTTATTATGTGAGTGTGCCATCAATATCGGTACTTTGGCAGGTTGCTGCTTTTGAGGGTGCAATACCCATCATTTATTGAAAATTCGGTAATTGATAGTTGCAGTTGTAAATACCCTTAAAAGGTATTTCAAGGCTGACAAAAAATAATTATTGGACAGAATTAAATGGGAATCCATAAAGGTATTAAATTGTGCTTTTAGTGGTCTTGAGATACCAAAATTGTTTTTAACCAACAAAATACATATAACATTTTTTAAAATACATACATATTTTTGGTATTTATTACAATAGACACGACTCAATATATGTAACATTTTTGGTTTTCTGGCAACTGTAGATTGCTTAGCAGCGTGTTGTGAGAATATTGCTGTTTTGTTTGACAGATAAGTAATGTTTTGAAAACTTTTAAGGCTCTAGATTTAATTACACTATACTCATGACGTTGTAAACATTATAGATTCAAAATAAAGCAAAATAATTGCATGTTTTACACATAAATTGTTTAATTTAAAGCAAAAAAATAGCGAAGCAAGTATAAATATTTATATTTTTTTGATATTCCTGCGCCAGTTTTCGAGTTCAACTCTATTCAATTTTTTTATTTGTTACACGTTTATATACTGTTGTTATTTTGTATAAACATTTTGTTTCGTTTTGCAGTTTTATTATATTTCTGCTGTTCGTTTGTTTTTTTTTTTGCTCATGTGTGCTTAATAAATCATTTGGATGAATTTCTTGTTAATAACAATTATATTTTTACAAAATAATATTTGAAAAAAAATTAGTAATATTTCTTAAAAAATTAAGTTTTTTTAATATTTTTTTTTTTTTAATTTTTTCAATTAATAATTTTTAGCAATTGGTTTTTTTTAATAAATAAAATTTTAAATAAAATAAAATTTAAATTCTATAATAATTATATTTTTATAAAACAAGATTTAATAATAAAAAATTAATAATAAAAAATTATTATTTTTTAAATATTTTTTTAATTTGTTCAACTAATAATTTCCAATAATTGTTTTCTAATATATATACATTTTTTTCTTATTTAAAAAAAAAAATAAAATTTTAATTATAACAACGCAAGCGCTAAAACTCTTTAATAATAATTATATTATTACAAAATAATATTTAAAACAAGATTTAATAATAAATAAGTATTATTTTTAAATATATATAAATAAAAAAATATTATTTTTTAAATATATTTTTTTAATTTGTTCAACTAATAATTTCCAATAATTGTTTTCTAATATATATACATTTTTTTCTTATTTAAAAAAAAAATAAAATTTTAATTATAACAACGCAAGCGCTAAACCTCGTTAATAATAATCATATTATTACAAAATAATATTTAAAACAAGATTTAATAATAAAAAAATATTATTTTGTAAATATATACAAATTAAAAAATATATATTTAAAAAATAATATTTTTTTATTTATATATATTTACAAAATAATATTTTTTGTACAACTAATAATTGTTTTTTAATTATGTATATACATTTTTTCTTATTTAAAAATAAATAAAATAAAATTTAAATTATACCATCGCAAACGCTAAAACTCACAAAGTTAATAACACAAAATATATATGTTTATTTGTAAAAATTTTCGCGCTGCAATATTGCATTTGGCTTGGCACTTTGCAAATTTTCATTGCATAATTATTTACTAACTTTATTTTTAAATTTTCTTTTGTTCTTAGGCCATGAACATTGCACATTCCATCACGATCTCGAGCTGGATCACAAACCACCTACACGTGAGGCGTTACTACCCGAATTGTCGCGTTCGTATCGTCTATTGCTGAGCGGGCTTGGTGAGAATCCCGAACGACAGGGCTTGCTGAAGACACCCGAACGCGCCGCAAAGGCTATGCTATTCTTTACAAAGGGCTACGATCAAAATTTGGAAGGTGAGTACAAGCAACTTTCCGTTTAAAGCAATTCTGACTTTTATTATTTGCTCATTATACACGTAACTGTAAAAATATTTACAAACTTTCTCTTTGTATATATTTTCAAGTGCTTGTATAGTCAATGCTTTTATTTTATTTTATTATAGTTTGGCATGAATTTTTATTTAAGGCAATGATACAATCTTTTATGAAAATGTTTAGGTCGGATCACTATTGCATATAGCTGCAATACAAACTGAACAATCGGAATCAAGTGCTTGTATGGAAAATTTTTTCATTTGACGAGATGTCTTCACGAAATTTGGCAAGTTCTATTGTCAAAGGCAGTTTATACAATCTTTGAATAAATTGTTCAGATAGAATCACTATAGTATTTAGCTGCCATACAAATTGGACGACTTAGAAAAATAGCCCTTGAATGATATTTTTTCTATTTGGAAAAATATCTTCACGAAATTTGGCATGGAATATTTTATAAAGCAACTGTATAATTACTGATTTTTTATTTGAAATATATAAATCCATGCGCTTCGATTATATAAATTATATATATATATTTTTTTTAATTATTAAATGTAATTTGATCACCACTAATTTTCCTGATTAAATAATCAAATTTGTGTATTCCACTTATGTATGATACACACATGCTTATTAGGGTGATTAAAAAAAGATTTTTTTTTCGTTTGGTACTCTGAAAAATAGGTTCCTAGGCACCTCTAAGAAAGCCTCTCCAAAAACCTATGAGTTTCATCATTCATAATAATTTTTTTCATTGAGTTATAAAATTCATAAGAAATAAAAAATTTTCCGAAAAATAATCAAACTTTAACTGTTAATATCTTTTAAACGGTTGGGTTTACGAAAAAATCGTGGGAACCTTTTTTGTAGAGCATTCAATTTCCTACAAAATCTAAGGAACAAGACATTTTTCAAGTAGTTGGAAGCGAAATATAAATTTTTTTATCCGATAATAAGAAAAAATAGAAAACTGTATGTAGGAGGAACTTCCCGTTACAATTAAGAACTCACGCTTGGAGAGGCTTTCTTAAAGGTGTCTAGGAACCTATTTTTCCGAGTACCAAACAAAAAAAAACATTTTTTTTGAATCACCCTAATGCTTATATACATAATTATTTATGCGCCTGCATACATATGCACAAACATGCAAACAAAAATTCAAGTTTTGAAAAGTGCTGGTCATCGATATTCATTAGTACGATCGCCTTGTTAGATATCCATACATGTCAGATATTTATTCTTTACTTTTTACCGCTCAATAGTTGTGTGCTAACTTCAGCAGCGTTGACGGAGCCATAGCTGGTGTGGTATTTGTAATTATAACTTAAATACGTGATTTTATAGCTTGGTTTACTTCTTATTAAGAAAAAATAACATATCAGAGCAGGTTTTTGCTTTAATAGCTGTTCAGTCAAATGACAGTTTTTTTTTATTTTGCATTTTTGCTCTAAATGTAAGCAAAAGCACAAAAAAGATAGGTACAAATTATACTTAATATAATATTGGGTCTATAACTAAATCCGTGCGCTTCGTTTATTTCAAAATTTGAATGTTTATTTAACAAAAAACATGTAAAGCTGTAAAATTTTTCACCGCTCACAAACAAAAAAAAAAAAAAAAAAAACCAAAAATATTTTTACCATCCATTTTTTTATGGTGTTTTTATTGATATCTTAAGAATACAGAAAAAAAAAATTTACAAAAAAATATTAAAAATTAAAATAATTAGAGGGGGGAGGGGGGAGAGACAGGTGTAAAAAAAAATGGCGCATCCTGGTGACATTGATCCTGACTCTCCTGGTGGTCTGAAAAAAAAATCAAAAGAAATTCTTAATCAGTAAGGATGCTGTTATAGTCCGAGAACACGAAATTTTTTTTTTTTTTGAAAAATGGCGACTGCTTGAAAATAAAAATCATTTTTTACGCTTTTTTTTGAAATTCCTGAATTTTTTTAAAATATTAAAAACAAAAATTTTGACACGATGCTGGTAGGAACGATAAAGGATTATATAAAGAAAGCTCACACAAAATTATAAGTAAATCGGTTGTATAGAACTTGAGATAATGCCGGTACCGTGTGAAAAAAATTAGTTTCGAGAAAAACGCGTTTAAAGTTTAGGAGACAATTCTAGTGAACACGGATGTCACCTCACAAAATCGGCTGTATCTCCGAAAATAAGTCGAATTTTGAAAAACCCTTCCAAGGTCATATTTTTGAAAGTCTAAACTTTAAATATATGAAAAAAAAATCGAAGTTTTCAAAATTCTAGAGTAGAATACCCCCTTAAAGATCTTCTTTTGTTTGGCAACAATCTTCATTGAGTAATGATTAAAGTTCTTCATCTCCAAAATTTTTTGATCAACCAGGACATTCGTCGTTTTCCAAGCCAAATTCGCTACTTTTAAATCGTGCAAACCACTTTCGGTACAAGCGTCGAGCTAGAGCTTGTTCACCAGAAACTTTACTTAACTAGTATAACGTTTTAAATTTGAATTATCTACATATATTTCGACATTGGAAACGTCAAATACCATTCGGAAAGTGACAGATATTCAATAAAAAGTCTAAAATTTACGAAATGAGTTCTAGTGAATAGCGAACTGGGAAATATTGAAAACTTTTTTCCAAAGTTCGTTTGACCGAGGATGGTCAATTTTACCGAAAAATCATCTTTTCGAACGAGGCTCATTTCCACCTCGATGATTATGTTAACAACCCGAATTGTCGCATTTGGGGCACAGAAAACCGGCTCGTAATCGTCGAGAAGCCAATGCACCCAGCACGAATCACTGTATGGTGCGGATTTTAGTCTGGTGGAATCATCGGCCAATTTTTCTTCGAAAATGAAGAAGGAACCGCCGTAACCATCAATGAGCGATATCGCGCAATGTTAACCGAATTTTTCTTCAAGCAAATTGAAGAGGAAGACTTGGACAACATTTGGTTTCAGCAGGACGGCGCTACGTGCCATACAGCAAACGCTACACTCAATCTTTTACGCGCTATCTTCGAATTTAAAATTTTATATGACCCACCCGTTATTAGTAAAAATTATTATTTGGAAAGGAACTACGGCTGATCGCCGGAAGCTGCTCTCAAAAAATACGTTTTTCTTCGGTAACCACTATATCTCTGAACTCTGAACTGGATGGATTATTAACAAAAAAAAAAAAAAAAAAAAAACAGTTAAATCTAGTAAAACCTAGTAATTAATTGGAGGATCACCAAAATTTATGCTTCTTAAAGTTTCTAATCTAACTGCTATAAAGGTTAACATTTCTTTATAAATTTCTATTAATATGAAATTATGAAAGAATTAACGAATTTAAGCAAATGTTAAAGCATCTGACAACAAAATGTACATGACTATGCACAATTGATGCTGCGATTAAGTACAAATTAATTAACTATTATGCGATATGATAATTAAGGTATTGCATAACAGTGCTATTACAGTTAATTACGAATAAGTCGTTATTTACAGTTATAAACATACATATATGCGATATATGTGCTTACATGGTACAAATTTATATACATACATACATACAAACCTTTAACAAAACCAAACATCTTCAGTGTCCAGTGTCCAACAATTGTTCATCATTCATAAGCGGTCAGCGAACCTGGCGTCATCAACAGCAACAACAAATATGATTACTTATTTCATTAGCCAATTGACGCGCCGTTCTTCACCTTGCAAAAAATCCGATTTTTTGCCATAACATTGACGTCAGTTGTGAAATTGTTCTTCTTGCATATACTATATAAACTAACAGCTTGTGTGAGCCTGGTCCAATGCATGGGGATTTCTTTTAGCAGCCTCAACCTGTTTCATGGCGATGAGTCAATTATTTTAGTAAGAGCTTGACTTGCGGGGAAATACCACAACAAGCTGCGTAAAGAGTAGCGCATCGTGTTTGTGATTTGCAGAAAACGTCGGAAGAAAATGAAACTGCATACCAAGAAATGGCAGCAACTTATTTCGCACTAAATTAGCACAAGTATTCGGTTTTTCCAACGCTAGCAAGTTAAACATTAGCATAATACTAAATAAAATGTGTGTGCAGAAGCGAAAATTGCAAAATTATTGCTTTCCAATATTTTGTGAATATATTCAACCAACTTTTGCTGCATCCGTACAAACCAAAGTTGATTTATGCACTTTAACTGACAGCTTGGCATACACAAGATGGCCACACAATTAACTGTTGTACGCCACATTAACTTTGAACAGTGACATGACTGTGCATAAGTAGCTAAAAAGCTTGCATACAATTGTATGGCTGTATGTACATACATACGTACAAATGTGCATTTAAATGTTAGAAGTATCAAGAAAATGCGCAAGCAAGTGTCCTTCGTTGAAAAGAAAACAAGCAAAAGTATTACTGCAATGTATGTATGTACATATATGCATGGCAAATAGTGTTAGCAAATGGACTGGACTTTAAGTGTGTTCAATTTAGGGCTGTCTTGATATATATATATAAATCAATCTTGATATATATATATAAAATATACATTTTAACCTAACTGTCCTAAATTCAATTTTATCATAAGAAGCTTTCTCATGACGAGCGCTAAAAAGGAAATTGCCTACGTGATTACATACAAAATTCGTACAATCCTGAAGGCATTCTCAACAAGTGGTTGCGTCACAAGCGTACATACATATCAGTAATAAAATTTTGGAGCGGTTGGTTGCAACTTCACTCCTACAAACAACTGTTGACTATCATCAAAGGCTACATTTTCAGGCAACGCAAACAGAAATCAATGAAAAATTCAGTACTCAAAAATTGGATTTTGCGCTCCTTTGCCATCAACTACTATTACATTCTCTTTTTTTTTAACATACCAACGTGCGCTCTTCCTTGCGTATACGTTTTAACCTAACTGAAACAGTGTTGTCGCTATAATAAATTGTCATTTATGTATATTTAAGGGAGTAGTAAAGTTAACTCCAGCGAAAAAAACGTATTTTCAATCATTTTCTTTAAAGATACAATCAATATTTATTTCTTTGTATAATTATAGCATAATTTTATGATATTTAAAAATATACTGTGAAAGTTTCATAGAAAAATATTAAAAAATGAGCCGTCGATAGAGAATCTTCGCAGACGTTCCAAAAAAAAAAATTGATTCGCGGTGATCCGCATAACTCATGACTAGAATGTGAAATTAAAAAACCAAATTGATTTGTTTAGTCGACAAAATTCCTCAGGTAACGCTGTCGAGGTTTTTTTTTTCTTTTAATGATTTTTCAATTTTTTACAATTTTTTTGGAACTCAAAATACTGATTTTTCATCAAAAAAATCAGAAATTTTGTTGTTTAAAAATAAGTTAAAATTAAAAAACAAAGAAAAACTCGACAGCGTTACCTCACAATTTATGTAAAGAAAGACTGTGCAAAATTTCAAAAGGATCGGTTCAGTAGATTTTGAGCTACAGAGTATTGGCTTCGAAAAAGTGAAGTGTGAGAAAAACACGTTTAAAGTTTCACAGCCGCTCACAATCAAATCGGAGGGCGGAGACTTACAAGTGCATCTCTCCATCAATTTTACCTTAATTGCGCTCAAATCTTCACAGAATAATCTTAAGATATTGTATATTAATATAAAATAAAAATAAAAAAATATAAAATAAAAAATGCAAAAAAAATACTTTACTACCCTCTTAAAGAATGTTTTTTTAAAAAAAGTATTTTTTTTTAACTTGTAGTGACTGATGTATGCAATTAATTACTATTTTTTTTTTTTTTTTTTTTTTTTGTATAAGTGTCACAAAAAATTTAATTACAGAAGCTTAAAAGCTTAGGCAATAATAATAATTAACTGTAATTATATCATCCCCTTAAATCGTTAGTTAGATTTCTTTGGAAAGTCAACGATTATTACATGTATTATGTATTAGTAAACGCTAATCGAAATAACATTTTTTTTAATATCTATTGCCAATGATTAATATTTATAACGGCAACCCTGAAAGGAAACGTCAATAAATCTGTTAAGAGTGTTGATAAAATTATTCTGCTGAATATGGTGATGAGTGAACTTTTTCGGCAAGGAAATAAAATTTAGTTACACATATTTATGTACCATAAACGTACAAATATGTATATGTAAGAATGTATACTCTTATTTATACATATTTACACATATTTTGTAATGTAAGCATTCTTTTTTGATAGAATTTAAATACATAAATGGGTTTACGTACACATACATACATATGTATGTATGTATATGAGCGTAGTATCTGTATGAATGATTGGACGTTATCAAATTAAATCATAAATAAATGAATTTTTGCTCTTTGATTATTTTGTAAAGTTATGAAAAATTTCTCTAAAACCCAAACAACCGCATTTTTTTCTAAATTAGTCTTGATTTTACACATTTATGTAGAGATAAATTCGGATTAACAATTTTGTGTTATTTTTACTCCACAAAGATAAAATGTTTTCGCTTCTTATGTGTTTTTAAACTGTTATATTCTTATTTCTACTCTGCTTTCGGCATTTTTTACAACAGCATATTTTGAAGGCAAAGCACTTTCATTTTGCATTTGATCTTTAAAACAAAAAATCGAACTGTTGTGACACGTTTAGTTAATTAATACATAGAAGCGTGTGGTAAAAAACCAAACCATATGATCAAAAGCTCAGTAGCTTACAAATTCTAAATCAAAATTAATACAAAAACTTGATTTAGACAAAAAATATATAACGCAAATAACTGGTTTCTAAACTTGTTAATTTTTCATAAAATAAAAAACAAACGTTACGTTTGTACATATATATGTACATATGTATGTATATACATGTTTTTGGCAAAAGTGCATTAGTGAGCAAAAACTGCAACTGTGCCATTTGAATATAAAAAGCCTGATATTTAAAAAATATTTATCGTGCCACATTTGATCAGGCGTTGAAAGCTTAAATGTGTTGCAAATTAGCCAAAGAGCATTCACAAACACATACATACATACATATAGTCTTAGTAGAAATATATGTACATATATGATTATTAAGCTTTTAATTGAGCTAAGCTCCGAAGCTGGCCGTTCTACTTACTATGTTTATTATTGGTATTTATCAATAACTGTTATTGTAATTTGACTTCATAACTTATTTAATCTTAAGGGGGTATCTAGTGTAAAAGCATGAATTTCAGGTAATTTTTAAAGTGTTGTAAAAAAAGGCAATTAATATTTTTACCATCCACTTTTTATTGGTTATTTGTTAATTTTAGAAGAGTAGAGAAAAAATTAAAAATTAAAAAAAGTAAAAAAATTTTAAAATTATGAGCTGATGAAGTGGGGGGTCTCTAAAAATTTCCACGTGACCACGCCCATGATTTCAACCCTCCTAGTTATCTGAAACCAAAAAGAAAAAACGATTATTAATCTAAAATAATGTCGCAATGACCGGAACTACGGAAAAGTGGGAAAAACAAATTTTCACCAAATGGAGACTGCCTAAAAAAAAGTTTTTTTGGATCACTTTTTCTGACTATTTCGAATTTTTTAAAAATAATAAAAATAAAAATTTGGGGATGGGGTTAGTTCCAACCATAGACAAGCCTACAAAGAAGACTCTATAAAAATTTCAAGTAAATCGGTCCAGTAGAACCTGCGAAATCGTGGATATCGTTCCGAAAAAGTCAGTTTTGAGAAAAACGCGTTTAAAGTTTTCCTAATGTCTTTTGTGCGATTAGTTCCGGCCGAACCAGTTTGGATGCCGGGTCAGAAAAATGCCTATATCTCCGAAAATAATTTGAATTTTAAAAAATCCTCTTGTACACATATTCTTAAATAGTTAAACTTTGAAAATATTAAAAAATCCGATTTTTTTTAAATTTCTAGACTAGTATACCCCCTTAAATTAAGCTAAAATTAGAGGATTTGTAAAATATTTGATTGAATTAAATAAATCCTCTCAAAGCAAGTACCTGCCGATGTCAACTTCAATCAGTGCGCTTTATGAACATAAAACGACAACTCGAAATTAAAATTGACATTTTTATAAATAGCAAATCAAAATTTATAATATTAGCTAAAGAAGTGTTTGTTTTCTGCGACTTTCAACGCTTGTCACATTTTTTTTTATTTTTGCTTGTTGTTACATTTGGCTTTCGATATTTTATCGAACACATAACATAAATCGATTTGTGTTTGTTTTGTTTTAAGACAGTGTTATTTTTAACTTTATCTTCTTTAACTTCTTTTTAAATTTATCGTATCCTAAGATTTAAGGTTTAATTTACCAATGTCTATACATATATGTTGCATTAAATATATTATAATTTTGTTTAAATTGCACAAATAATATTTTGAAGGATTTATATGTAATTGAAATATGTGTTGTTTAGAAAAAATCGATTGTCGAGCCGCCTGCGTGCTCTTGTGGCTAATTTGCGCCGTAATTTAAGCACGACTCCGTGGCGCAACGGTAGCGCGTCTGACTCCAGATCAGAAGGTTGCGTGTTCAAATCACGTCGGGGTCATTGGACCACAGTAGTGTGTTTAACTTTTTACTTTATAAAAGGAATAAAAAAAGTGTGTTGTGATAAAAAAAAAAAATAGTTTAGAACACATCAATTGATGCGATTTGCTCTTATTATTCTGCCCCGCAAATTTATTGCGAAATTTTAATTATTTTTATTGATATGTATATAAAATAAAATGGTTTTTTAATTTTTTTTTAGGTTAAGGAGTGCTTATTTTATTCATTGCTTTAATTCACGGCTCTTAATTAAGTGCATTAAAATTAATATTAACTTTACTAATGCAATTATGAAATTCATAAATTCTTTTAGGAATTAGTTTATGCAATAATGACCGTTATTAGGAAGACATTTTCAATGTGAAATGCAAATTTTGCAGTATTACATTTCTCTATATTTATATAAAATGTTTTCGTAAGAATTTGTCTCACATACTATATACTGCAGTTATACATATGTATATTCATATACAAATGCATGTATGTATGTATGTAATATGTATATACATACTTATGTACATACGTGTTTAAGTATTTAACTGAAAGTAAAATTTCCTTTCATGGATCGTGTCATGTAAGTAATTTTCTCATACGAATATACTCATGGTAAAAAATTTTTACGCCGTAAGATCATAAAAATTTTGGCGCACTTAAATGCGTTTGCATTTCTTTAATTACACCTAATACTTTAAAAATAACAAAGAATACTAAATGGTCCTCCTTTAGTACAGTTTTGCCTAAACGCAAATTGCAGAAATATAATAGTCTTTCATTCTCTCTTTGTATTGGTTTACTCTTAATTTTAAAGCTTTTCCGAAAGCTTCTTAAGTTCAAGTTCAAGTTTGCTTAGTTCAGATTCTCAGTTTCTCTTTCATTTATTGTTTTTTGTTTGTATTTACCGTAGGCTTGTGTTTGAGTGCGCCATTTGTGAATGAGAGAATATATGACTCCGTGGCGCAACGGTAGCGCGTCTGACTCCAGATCAGAAGGTTGCGTGTTCAAATCACGTCGGGGTCACAAAAGTGAAATTTTTTTTATTTTTGTTTGGAAAAAATATAATTTAAATACACCTTGAAATATTAATTAATTTTGAATATTATATATCCCAACACAATTGATAATAAAAATAAAACATATATAAAGCAGTGGACTTCAAAGGTTAATATACATACATATATATTTTTCAAATACGCCAAACAGCTAGTGAAATCTTTTTATTTGCTTATCATGAAATTTTGCTTAAAATACGCCTGTGAATTTATCTTGAATTAGTTTATAATAAATGTAGTTTGTAGTTGTTTTCCAAACAAAAAAACCTAAAGTCTTTGTAATAAATTTATTAATATTAATCAAATTAAAAACAGTTTTGAGATAGTTATAATAAGATAATATACACATGCGCATATATAAGTATTTATCTACGTGCAAATGTACTTTTAAAAAAGAAAAATTTGAAAATAAAATTATCGTACTGCGCGCTGTTAGCAAAAATTGAGTAGTAATTTCAGACTATTGTGAATGGGTTATCGTAATAAGTAAACAAGCGTTAGCCAGCGTGGTTGTGTAGAGCTTTTGTGAGAGAAATAATATAAGACTCCGTGGCGCAACGGTAGCGCGTCTGACTCCAGATCAGAAGGTTGCGTGTTCAAATCACGTCGGGGTCACTCAAAACAGAGATTGTAGACTTTGTTTTTTTTTTTTTTTGTGAAATTCCGCATTTTTATAACCATGACTATGTTGTATTTCTTTTCTTTTATTTTCTATATATTAAAAATATTTCAATAATTTTAAATTTGCTTTAAATTGTATGACTTTTTATTTTTGAATGAAAACAAAAATTTTAAAGTTCTGAAACTTTGGAATAATGCTAATGTTTCTTTCTTATCAATTCAATTTTATTTTTAGATGTTCTCAATGGCGCTGTCTTTGATGAGGATCACGATGAAATGGTAGTAGTAAAGGATATCGAAATGTTTTCCATGTGTGAGCATCACATGGTGCCGTTCTACGGAAAAGTTTCTATTGGCTATTTGCCTTGCAATAAGATTTTGGGACTCAGCAAGTTGGCAAGGTAGATACATTTCTGTGATTCATAATCAATTTCGTAGTAAAATAGTTCTTTATTCAATCCGAATTTATTTCAGAATTGTGGAGATCTTTTCACGTCGTCTACAAGTGCAAGAACGTTTGACGAAGCAAATCGCCGTTGCTGTCACCCAGGCTGTGCAACCAGCTGGTGTTGCTGTCATCATTGAGGGAGTGTAAGTGTAACACCCATGTATTAATAAAAAATAGAAATAAATAAAAATAACATGACTTCAAATTATTTAGATATTAACGTTATAAATAAATTTATCTCCATTATTTATATTTTTTTATTGCTATTTTAGTCACATGTGTATGGTGATGCGTGGTGTGCAGAAGATCAATAGCAAAACTGTCACCTCGACAATGTTGGGCGTCTTTCGCGATGATCCTAAAACCAGAGAGGAGTTCTTAAATCTGGTGACCAGTAAATAAATGCACCTTTGAATTTGAATGAACATGCTGAAAATTATTCCAGTGAATGCATATAGAAGGAAATTTTTTAATGAATGCTGCTTATATTTACATATACATACATATAACATTTTAAAACGTATACACATACTTAGATTTAAGTTGCTGTTTGCAAATAAAGATATATGTTTCAATATACGTAAATGGAAAGTATATAGAAAACTTTAACACACTATAAAAAAAAGCCAGAAAGAGAATTATATTGTACTTAAGCGAGGAATACCAAAACCATTCAAAACGTGTCTGAGTAAATATTTTCTGACAACATAGAAAAATATTAAAAATATAACTTAATATCTAAAACAAGAATAGGGAATTTTAAAAATAAACTGTGGAAGAAAATTACGAAATATTTAATGAGAGTAAATGAAAAAGGTAGAAGGAAGCAAATCAAAATTAGCATAATAAAAATAATAGTAAACTGATTTCATTAAAACTAAAACTAAAAAAGCAACGAAACTTAGCCAATATACAAATTATAAATGTATGTGCATAATTTTATATTAAAAATTAGAAACTATAAACTTTTGACAATGTGCACCAAAAATTAAATATTTTCAACATTGCGTAGTTTATATTATTTTGATTTAATGGTTTTCCGCACGCAAAAAGCCTTTGAAAAGCTAATTTAAATATAAATATTGATAAATATTATTTTGTGCAAAACTACAAGTTTAAGAAAGAGGAAAAACAACTTTAAGAATAATCGCCTTGCCATTAATGATTTACACCGATTGTTAAGCAAACAAAAAAGTCTTGTTTAAATATCAAACATAACATATAACAAAACAACAACAATAAATGCAATTGGATATTTTCCAAAAAAATTTCGAAAAAAAATTATATTACTGTTAATACTAACTATTATATATATAATGAAAACGAAACTGAATGGCATAACGTTCAAAGAATGAACAAAATATCTTTGGCCGCTGCAAATCGTTTAGGGAATTTACACAATCAAACGAGTTTACAAATAAAAATCTGATATTATATTTACAAAACAATATATATAATTATTAAAAACGAAAGAAATATGTATTTATAATAATAATGCATTACAAATATTTTTAAAGTAAAAATGCAAAAAACCTTGGCTTTTTGACATGTAATTGCCATGCCTAGAAAAAACATGGCGCAAAAAAATAAATAAATAAAATCGTTAACAATTTATGTTAATGCAAACGTACATACATACATCCATACTTCCAGACATTCGTATAATATATTTGTTGTTGTTCATTGTTGTCATTATAAGTATAAAAAAATTATATATACATACAAATATTCTATACTATGTTAATTCCAAGAGATATTTAAAAGTGAAATATAAATAAACTGTTATAGAAGCAAGTGTAAAGTGTATTTTTTCTGTTACTGGGTCTGGATTTAATTAGGGTTTTATTAAAGCTTACAGTTTTTTAAACATTTCAAACTATTAGTTCACATGAACTAATTGTTACAATTATTGGAAAATAAATCAATACTGGCATATTTGTAGTCTTCACAATGAAGGTGGTAAATGTTTAAATTCGCCAACAATTTATTTTAATTTCCTGCAATATGATTACTAGATATTTCTTTCATAACCCGACTACTTTATCAAAGATGTGAACCGATTGCCCACACACGATTGCATGCCGCACTAGCGTACTTTTACCACGTACTATTGTGAATTTCAGCGTATATTTTCACACTCTCTCAATAATTCTACACAAAATTGTTGTCAGCAACTC
>JBAWJQ010002071.1:0-64055 GCA_037783105.1 Bactrocera zonata | reverse complement strand
TGTGCATCAAAATGTAATTAGGAATGTACACAAACACGCACAAAATAAACTCAAAATAAGCAAAGAAAACAATAAACAAAATGGCAAAGCAAAAAAACGGAGAAACAGCTGCGACTGTGGTGAAATTCACTCATATTTTGTTGCTTATTCGCTTTACACGACAATCGTTTGGTCGCTCACACGCAGCGCTAAGTTGTGGAAGCAGTAGTGAAGAGGTTTGCTTTTATCGTTTATATTCGAAATATTTTTACACACTGAAAGTTGTAAGTATTGTGCTAAATAATACTAATATAATATAATTGAAAATAATATTAAATCAAATAAATTTCGTTTCGCTTTCTTAACAGTAAATTCACACGAAATGGCCGCGCGCATTATGAATTTGCCGAAACACGGTCTCTGCCGTCTGATGAGAACAAGCGCTCTCGCTCGCCACTACGCCGGCAGCACCGCGCCACCACCACTGCAATTCACCACACTGAGCGTCGATGATAAGACCGGCATCGCTACGCTCACACTCAATCGACCGCCAGCGAATGCGCTCAACGCCGCCTTTATGGGCGAAATAACGCGCTCCATCAAAGAGTTGGAGCAATCGAAATGTCGCGGCCTCATACTCACCTCGTCGTCGGAGCGCATTTTCTGCGCTGGACTCGATCTGAAAGAATGCTACCAAGCAGAGACGTCGCATCTGCAGGGCATTTGGGTTGCTTTGCAAAATCTCTGGCACACGCTCTACTCGACGCCGCTCATCACTGTAGCGCTAATTAACGGCCACACAGTGGCAGGCGGTGGCATGTTAGCGTTGAGCAGCGAATATCGCATTATGCTGCCGAATTTTAAGATCGGTATCAATGAAACTATGGTGGGACTGGCGGTGCCGATGTGGTTGATAGACACCTACCTCAATGTTATACCCAACAGGCGCGTCGCCGAATGGGATCTTACAGCCAGTCGTATCTATAACAGTGAAGGCGCACTAAGGGCAGGTCTAGTGGATGAGTTGGCAGCTAGCAAGGCGCAAGGTCTTGAGAGAGCTGCGGCATTCATCAGCAGCTATCCCAAGCACTCGCTGGTGGCGCGTGCGATCACCAAACGCCAATTTCGCACGAAAGATTTAAAGAACTTCGAGAGTAATCGTCAGCATGATTTGGAAATATTTCTGAGCACCATACAGAAGCCTAATGTGCAGTCGTATCTGGGAGAATATTTGGAGAGTTTGAAGAAGAAGGCGTCGTAGGTAATCATAAGGCCCAAATGGGAAACAACATTTTGTGTTCAGCGTGAAAAGTTATTCGCAACTAAGATTTATTTTGGAAAAGGTGTAGGAGCCAGTTTTGAAAGACTATACTGTTATACTATATACTATTTGAGAAATATATGCTAAAATTTATATTACAAAAATTAAATATTTATTTTAAATTTTATCTCGGATTATCTTGACCTTATTCTATCATTAACGCTGGAGGACTTAAAACCAATTTTTTCCTATTTTCTAACTTTTCAAGTTGTGGTGTAATATAAAAATCATAAAATCGATATTAAAATTTTTTTATCTTATAGCAAATACGACATGTATAGGTAAATCTACCTTCGCCTCGAGCGAAGGCTTAGACTGTTATTTTTGTAAATTTTAAATATTTAAGGTAGTAGTCTGGTAACTTTGGTTCAAAAAATCGAAAACTTTTTTTTGCTTAATTTGAAAGTGCAATGTCTTCAAAATATGCTGTGAAAATTTCAGACAGAAATTCGAAATATTTCGGGAGTTATAACGAGTTTCCTAGAGCGCCCCGGAGTACTCTCTCTCGGAGTTGTTGAACTTTAAGGCATTTTTCTCAAAACATTGTTTTTCTGGTCGACCCGTGTCCTAACTTTTTTTCTACTTAACCGATTGCTTTCAAATTTTAACAGGCTGTTTTACACACTTATAGTTCTCGTCGGTACTAACGGTAATTTTTTTTATCCCTAACTTTTTATTTTACAACCCTTTCTTTGCTAAAATAAAAGGACTTTTTTTAAAATCCGCCACTTTGTTATTTACCCTTGAAATTTAACTTCAATACTTCCGACCAGAATGACTTGTCTATAGATTGAGAATAATCAAGAATATGTGATTTCACATAGCATTAAGAGCCAAAATCACCCGGGCCACCCACATGCTTGTATTTTGAGATTCCAACTTCGAGTGACAATAATAATAGTAATGAAGTATTAAATTTTTTCAAATACATTTTTTTTTTAATATTTTCAATATGTGAATAAAAACACCCTAAATATTCAAGATAATTCATTTTTATTTTCATATAAAAAAACAACCTCAAAAGAAGTCATGAAAATAGGCATAAGTTACCAGACTACTTAAAATACAATAATATTCAGCGTCTGAGGGGAAATCTTCAATCTGGTGAAAACTATGTAACTATAGAACATCTAAAATAATCTGAAGAGTCTGAGGTGAGTATTTGGTCTGGTGAAAACTATAGAACATCTGCTGAGTCTCTATAGAGGCTGTGATGCAATCATGGATCTAGGGAAATCTATGAAAAATATTAAAATACTCTATCGAATGGCATGCAACTTCATTAAAAAAATATGAATTCTTTTTGTCGAATTCATACACTAATACATATTTTAAAAATACCATAAACAAGTTTGAGAATTCCAAATTTCAAGGCTAAATGAATAACTTTAGTTTTCTTTACTTTCTAGCAGCTTTCTCACTTCCAGCTAACATTTTCTTACACTTTCAGCCACCAATCTTTATATCTTTACCCCACTTTCATACAAGTTTTTTTACCCGCACGCTCCTATGAGGCTCTCACTACTCACACGTACGCAGGAAGCGCCATGACTCATGTAACGGTTACGTTGATTTCCTCCACAAATCACAATCAAGCAAATAAACTGCAAATAGCTTCACAAGCCAGACAATCACACAAAGCAATGATTCTGCGAAATAAGTTTGTGCAAATATTTGCATAAAATTGCGAAGGGAGTTGTCAGCGCATATGTGTGAGAGTGTGAGCGTGCGGTGCGCATATTGGCCATAAACCAGCGGCATCATAAAATCGATTTTTCTTTGCATAGTGTGAAGAAAAAGTGCACAATTGACAACTGGTGCATACATATGCACAGCGATTCGCACACGGCTGACACACACGCACATACAAGCACATCACATATGGTAAGTATACGACCCTATATGTATATGGCATATGACGAATAGTTATTTTTATGAATATGCTCTCATGTGTGCGGTTGAAGGGCCAAAGTTACAAGTGGCTGCATTTCTCATAAAGTTGCTTTCACTCATAAAGTTCCGGGGAAACTACCACCAAATATACAGTTATACGTATAGCGCTAACCACTCAAGTAGCTAGTAAGTTTTTTACAACCCATTCAGTAGCAGTATTTATTGGACGAGTTGCAAATGTGCTGAGCAACTATGATTTTCATAGTTTTTAAATTGATTGAAACTACCACTGAAGCTGTTTCCATAATGTGATGTCATGTGTTGTGTGATTTTATATGACTTTTACGATTTAATGTGAGCTTATTTAGTGAACACAAAATCAAATGAAATGGCTGTACTTTTCATTTTATTACGCGATTTTCATATGTGGTGTGATATGTGATTTCATATGATATTTACGATTCGATCAGATGTAAGATTGAAGAACAAGCTGTTTATATATTCGGATGATGATATGGTGTGTGATATGATGTACTATGACCTATTTTTTTTTTTTTTTTTCTATTTCATGGTGTGATGATTTGATATTATGTGGTTATGTGACTACTCTGATTTTCGAAAACGTTATCAGATGATCTAACAAAGTATCTATGGCATGTGATCATCATATCATATAATTTATGGAGCCAATGTCATTATATGACCTATTGTAAGATCATGTGGTGTTATTAAAGTTTGAATTGTCGCAGAAACGCGATTTCGTATGATCGAAAATTTTTGTTTCAAAAGGAAATCGAAGCAGTTTAATATTATCATTCTTTTTTTTTACTTTGAGCTGACTTGGCACGAACTGATTTGAGAACTTTTTAGGAAGCAAAACTAACTTAATTTTATCAAATATTTACTTTCGAATAAAAATACAAATTTTCAAAAAACTTTACCTGAAAAAATCCTAGCGTTAAAATTGATATCACGTGATACTATTTGCTTCTCTTATTTCTACGTTCACAAAATATTTTTAAACAAATTCTTCGCATAAAATTTTCAAAAAAAAAAAAAAATATATCATGTGATCTTATTATATGATGTCACACTACATATAACGATTTTATATCACATCATGATATGATATATCATCATACTTTTCTTTAACTTGGTGTTCGTATTATAAAAAGTGATTTGACGTGTCACAATTGTTAAAAGATTTTACCTCAAAAGTCATATGGCCAAGTGTGATATCATGCGATAGTTATTATTTTTTTTCTTTTTTTTTTATAAATTTAACGAATTTTCAGCCGCAGAAATAAAAGTAAAATAAAAAAGAAGTTGTCATGTCATATGATGTCACATCACACGTGCAAAAATGATATCACATCGTCAGTTTAAAACGCTTTATCTTGCGTTTCAACGAAACGAAACGTTGTATGTGTGATGTCATATTGTATACGACGATATGATATCATACTACCAGTTTTATCTCACGGTTAAGCAATGCCATGGGAAGATATGATATCACATACCAGTTGGAAATGCTTTATCTTACGTTTAAGGATGTACCATACCCTATGTTGTCAGATTACGTTCGAAAATATGATATGATACCACATCACCAGTATGAAAACCTTTATTTATCTCACGGTTCAACAAAATGAAACCATGAACCATATGATGATATGAAGATATGATATCACATGACCAGTTCGAAAAGCTTTAACTCACGCTTCAGCAAAACGAGACGATGTCAGCAGCATTTCTGCATGAAACGTGTACAAGTGTTTTATGCAATTAACGGTCACGTCACACACACCACGTTGAAGGCTTTGAATACACACTTCACACTACATACATACATAGATACTACATATGCATCACTCCATACAAATGTAAAGTATTTATATTTATATGGAGTGATGCTGACAATATTACCGCTGACTTTGCATCCTTGACATGGCCAACTATGTGGCCGTAATTAATGTGCACCAACAACAACCGGTGACACTGTCAACTGCTACTCTGCACTCACATTTCGACAAGTTCTTTTTGCATTATTTGTCTAATGAACTTATCTGCTCCAAGCACAGCGGCAGCAGCAGCCAGCTGTGGCGCCACCAACACTTTAGCTTTGCACACCTGCATATGTCTGTGTGTGTGTGTGCGTGTGAATTTCCAACGTGCTAAACTCATTTGCTATTTCGCAGAGTATTTATTAGCTGGCGGGCGAGCTGTGACCTTCGTTGAGTGGCGAACTAGTAGCGAAGAAGAATTATTGCGCTGGCGGAGGTGACGTGGCTTGCTCGCAAATAAGTCCTGCTGCGCGTTTGAAGAGGCGAGCGGTTGTGCAGGTGTGGAAATCTCTACTCGTTTTAATTTGTATTTCAATTTGTCTTGTGCATACAAAATTAATGTGCTTTGATCGTCGTCAGTGAAATTGACCTTTAACTGCGTCCCGCTGCTTATTTGTGCACGGTTGCCGCTACAAAGCGGGCACTGGAATATTTATGCCGCTGCGGTCAATGTTTGCTGGAGACGAGGTAACCTCAATTAAATTTGTAGTGTCTTGGTGCGAGTTAGAAGAGTTAATTACTTGGAAGTTTCTCGACTAAATGAGTGTCCTTACGGCTGTTCGGAGTTTAGCTGACTTTTAATGTAGCTAAGAATTATGAGGGCACTGCGGGTTAAAAGTCTTTGCAGCTATTACTTACAGAACTAAGATGGGCTAATACTAGCTAAGCGCTATAGTAAACACTAAAGTAAGCGCTACGGCGCGCTTTATAAACAAGTGAGTTGATCTGCGAAGTGACTTACCTTTTTTAACTCTTTTTCAGCCTCCACAGCGTGGAAGAAGCATGTTTGCTTGCCATTAACACACATTAATGCATTTTTCATTCGTTTTTTAGGTTTTTATTTCAAATTTCATTTATTTATAATTATTTATTTACTTTTAATAATTCATGCATTTACCTTATATATTTATACATCTGCATGTATGTATGCGTCTATGTGATCTGTTCTTATAAGCGTCTCTATTTTGTATGCTCAATCAATTGGCACCCATATATGTACTAATATGTGTGTGTGTGTACTTACTAGCAATAGCTTACTACTCTAGTTGCCACAAACAAATTTCTGTTTTGTTTAACGCTTAATAACCACTATTCATTATATTATTATGTATTCAATAGCACTGTCTTCAATTTATATGTATGTATGTATATGCAAGAGCTGTTAACGGAGTTTGCGCTAACCCAGTTCACTTAGTCTCAAGTATGCATATTTATGTTAGTTTCAGTTAGCTTGCAGGTATTAACTGGTTATCTCCTGTCATGCAGTTTGATTATTATTTTTTAGTATTTTTTTTTTGTAATTCATTTTGTTGTTATTTTTTTAATATATTATTATATCTCCTGTCATGCAGTCTGATTATTATTTTTAGTATTTTTTTTTGTAATTTATTTTGTTGTTATTTTTAATATATTTTTCTATTTAGTTTTTTATTTATTTATTTTATATTTATTTTTAATTTATTTTATTTTTATTACTTTGTCCACTTTTTTATTATTTGTTTTTAATATATATATATTTTTTTAATTTTTTAGTTTTATTATTTTTGTATATTTTTTTGTAATATTTTTTATTATTATTATTATAACTTATTTGATTATTATTATTATAACTTATTTGATTATTATTCTTAATTATTATTTTATTTTTTTCTGTTATTGTTTTTATATATATAGTTTTTTTTGTTTAATTTTTTATTATTATAATGGCTTATCTTATTTTAATTTTTTTTATTTTTATCGTTATTTTTTCCCATTATTTCTTTCCTTTAATTATAATTCTTTAACAATTTGACCTATTATTTTTATTTTCCAATTTTATTACATTTTTTTTATGTTTTAGACTATATTGTTTTTGTTTTTAAGTCTAACTTACATATATTTCCTGTCTATATATGCAAAAAGCAGCCTGTTCTCTTCAGACACACAACCATGCGTGAAGCTTTGCCCAAGGTAAGCTTTTAGAAAGCTTTAATAGTTCATGTATTACTATATTGTCAACTAAAATGCAAAACAGCGTATTATCAAAAAATAAACGAAAATCGCTGTTCGATATAATAACCAATATATAACGAATATATAATATAATATAAAAAAACAGTTCAGTACACTTAAAGACTTTTAGGGTATTAAGTAGTTAGTTGTGATTAACAGATCCAAATTTTTGCTTAAAATCCCAAATTGCATTCCCATACATATAAGCTTACCAAGCATTATATGAACCAAACTGACAGTTGGTTGTCTTGAATTTCCAGCAGCATAACGCCGAATTTCAAAGCGTGGGCCACTGAACTTAAGATCCATCATAACAAACACCTGAAGGATTAAAAACTATTTTAAGTTCTGAATGCTCATGAGTAACTGCAATAAATATTTCAAATGAGATCCCTACTAAAAGTATTCGTCATTAGAGACTAATTGCGGCAATTCCCAGTCCTAAATACAAAATTAATCATCTGACCAGGCAATGGAAACTTAAATAGATACCTGTAAATGTATTTTGTAAACCGTACCATACCATTAGAAAACACAAAGCACACAAAATATTCAAAACGAGATGGAGAAAAATATATCAAGCGCTTAACATGCTTATAAAAAATTTTGATGGAAAATTATTTCCGTATCGAATTCGATTTCGATGCGAAGTCCTTTAAACCAATGAACCGTCATGCTGTAATCAGCGAATATTCCAAGTGCCGAAATCCGTAACATAAAATCTCTGGATCTTGCTTGGAAATATTGAGTATTTTCATTCCCGACAGTTCAGTGGGATCTCTGAAGCTATATCTGAAGTTATGAAGGTGCTACCAAGTGATTAAGTCTTAACCTCCCAAATACGGTGGAGTCAAGAAGTAAGTGTTTAGTTGTTTCCACGTCATCATACGATGGCGGTGCTTCAAAACACATCTACGATATTGTGGCAGATGTTGAATGGTGGAACTACTTTCTTTTATTTTTTCCGTGCGAAAAACTTAACTAAGAGTTTAACGCTTTTCGACATGTTTTGGAGATGCCTCAATCCCAGCGGCAAAAGTGTTTCGACAGTTGTTTCAAGCGCACGCAAAAGTGTTGGGATCTTAATAGAGAATATTTTGAAAAACGATAAAGCGATTTTCGATAATAATTATATTAGTTTTTGTTCTCTAATCCGGAAACATAAAAGGCAACCATCGTATTATACCCTCATAAATGATTAGAACAAATTTTTTTTATTTTAAAACAGTCGTCTTTTCAAACTGTTGTTAGGTGTGTCTTCTACGATTTTTTTGGATCGAAACTAAAATTGAAATAAATTAAATATTAATATACTTAATCAAGAGTTTTGTTTTTAAATAAGGCAAAAAACCTTGAACCCACTCTTTACTTTCATTTTTAATTTTTGTTTTTATATTAATGTCTACCTTCAAGCTTTGTTTTTGCTGCAGTGCTTCGGTTGCTGCTTAAACTAAGTTTTCTAAATGCATGCGTGTGCATTAATGCGTGATTAACTGTATTTTTTACATTTTTGTTTTATGTTTTTTGGTTGTATTTATTTATTTTTTCAATTATTTCTTTATTTATTTGTTTATGCATTCATTAGTATATATAGCTTTTAGAGTTTAGTATATTACATAAACATATATTGAGTATCATCGTACTTGTATACTATTTACACATTCTTTTTTAGCATAATTCGTTTATGTTGTTGTTTTTGTTATAAGAAACAATTGGCACATTTTGTCTTTTGGCATTGAAAGTTGTTGCTGTGAGTGGAGTCTTACTATGATAGACTGCTATGTTTTGAGTGTAATTGTGGGTTAGCAGGAGTTAAGGAGGCAAACTAAGAGAAGCGATGAAGGAAAATAAAATGGTCAGTAGAATGAATATTAGAATGGATTGTAAATGGATAATTTTAGATATTTTGACTGTCTCAAGGCTTCAAAAGGAAAGGATATAACAAGAGAAATGTGAAAGAATGCAATAAAACAACGAAAAGGTGAAAGAAAAAGTAAAAAATGTGATTGTTAAAAATCAATAAATAAATGCGACTAATTTGGTAATAATAAATAATAAAAAATAAAAAAAAATTGTTCTCTACTAACTCAACAAAAGAGATTTTCATATATCTTTTCAGTTTCATGCATGAAAAACGCCAATAAACAGCGAAGTTTATGAGAAAAGCTGTTGCATAATGGGGTAATGAGTGTATTCGTGTGTATTTGTGTATATGTGTGTGCTGTAAGTGCTTTTGTTTATTGGTTTGCTAGTGTTGATACAGAAATTTGATTTTTCGCCACATGCAATCGAAGAATGAGTTCTTACGCCTGCTTATATGCTATGCTAATGCTACGCGTCTCATTGTGCATGTGTAGTGGTGTGTGTTCATTTGTGGTGAACTCTTTTCGTATTGTTTTGCAAGCCTCTGCACTTAATACCACTGTTGATGGTGTTTTTGTTGCTGTTGCCGTTGTTATTGCTGTTTTTGTTGCTGTTTTCGCTGTTATTGTTGTTGCAGTTGCTGCTGTTGATGCGCTTACAGCTTTCCTATTCGTTGCACTGACGGCAGCAGTTGCACTTGCTACCTCTACTGTGGCAGCCACACCGGCTTCTTTTGCAATTGTTGTTCTTGCCGTCATTATGGTTGTTGCTGTTGTTCCGATCATTGCCATCTGCAGCCACGTCGTCAGCAGCATGCCGAGCAATGCAATTAGCATTGCATAATTGCAACATATTCGTTGTGTGTACGTTAGCTTATTGCTGTTGCCACATGCAGCATGTGGCAGCCACAATTGCATTCTTGTTGCCGCACTTTTATCCTTTGACCAGTCATAGCCTTTTGGATTCTCACCGGTTAGCTTTTGTTCGGATTTACCAATCTCATTCAGATTTGATTGGTACTTTGTGCCCACTGAAATGGAAGATAAACAAGGATTCAAATGAATTTCACTTAATTGAGAGCATTTATGCCAATTGCTTTTGCACTTCTGCATCGCCATGCAAGCAGGCATACATGTAAATATGTTTAATGCTTTTTGTGTATTTTTTTGTGTGTGCGAAAGAGGCATTGTAATGGTAAGAATTGCTTTTCGAGTGCAAATTTATTTAAGAAATTGGTGACGAGTGAAGAGATATTGGTCATTTTCAGTTCTCGAGAATGTTAGTAAGATCTCTGTTTCAATATTTTTGTGTGGTGAGGTCTGAGTTAAACTTAGGCTTGAGTTGTGTAAAGAAATCACTGACATATAAGTGGTCGATTAGATCTATATCAGAGCAGAGTGTCTCTAGTAGTGCTGATAAAGTAATGTAGTGAGCATTTTCACGGTTGAGTCAAAGTTATTAGGAAAGGTTGGAGGTGTTATGTTTTTTAAGCAACTCGCCGTCAAGCGCTAGCTTTGGATTACCCGATCTTTGTAGTGTTTCTTAAATGTGTATTCTCATCATAAGTGGCTGCTATTAAGGTATCATTAGACGTATCGCTTCCTTTTTCAGGGAGGTTGGCAATTATTCCGAAAGCAGAGCGGCAATACTAGCGTTGAGCTCGTCAGGTCAGGGAGTGTCTATTCTAACTAGAAATAGCAACAAACTACTATATTATCAGTGTCATTTGAGTTGAGAGATCGCTGGAAACTGCAAAGCCTATAAGCTGGCAAGAGGAAGCATGTCTAGTTGGGCTATGTATGCGCTTAGCGGCTAGTTTCTGTGCGACTGCAATAACTTTTTGACGGGTTTTTCAAAAGGGACACTGCAAGAGTAGACCAATAGGGACAGCAAACAACGCCATACATATACATTTTATTCACGTAAAGATATACGATCCAACAACGACTTGAAATTATTAAAATTTACTACCGAAATTCGGAATCAGTGGCCTTAAGAATCAATTCATGGTCGTCAAAATTGTCCTATCAGATCAACAATTGAGCATGTAGTGGAGAAATTTGAATCCACACTCACAGTACAAAATGTTCTAGTACCAGTGACACAAAAAAGTGTCCATGGTGTCGAGAATATTGCTGCCGTTAGCGCAACAATTGAGTAAGAACCAAATCAGTCCTCACACGTCGTTCTCAGGCGCTGAGCATCACTGCAATGTTTGTTATGTCGAATTTTGCGAAAAGATCTTGGCCTACATCCTAACAAGATCTAATTGACGCAAGAACTGAAGCCGTTTGACCACCAGAATCGTCGTATGTTCGTGAATTTGGCTGAGCAAAAACTTGAAAATGATTCAGATATTCATCGAAAAATATTGTTCGGCGATGACGCTCATGGCTTTGTCGGTAAGTAAAATATGCGATATTGGTCAGGCAGCAATCTACACGTACTCCATGAGTCACAATTGCAACCCGAAATTACGGTTTCATGCGGTTTATGGGACGGCAACGTCAATGTCACCATTGATTTATTGAAACCTAGTTTGGTGAACGTGCTATCTTATGAAATGGCTCAGTCAAATGGCAGCCTCTATCGTTCGATTTGACGCCGTTAGACTATTTCCTGTAGGGCTACAGCGAAGGTTGATGAACTTCGCACGAATATCGAAAGTGAAATTGCAGCAGTATCGGCCGACTTATGCTCGAAAATCGTCGTAAATTGGGTTCAACGTCTGGACTTCTGCAAGCATACCCATGATGGCCATGCAAAAGAAATCGAATTTCATATATAATGGCATCGGGTGTACTTTCAGAGGAAAACCCCCTTATAAGATGATTTTACCACCATGTTTGACAAAGAACTTTAAGCTTCCGGCAAGGTTTTAAACATCACTGTTTGGATGATAATAAGGGAAGGAGTAAGAGTATTTCGAAGCACTCGCACTCTGGAATGATCCTATTTGGAGGGACAGTGCTATTTAGAGTAAGCAAGATGTACTTTAAAACGTATATTTTGTTATTGTTGCAACAAAAAACTTTCATTCTATTGTTATATTGTCATGCTACATTTTATTTATATGTCTTTCTTCAGTTATTACTTATCCGAACTATAAGGAATTAAGATGAGGAAACAAATGGAGTAGTTTATGAAATAAAATCTTTGGCTTTGATGGGAAGAAAGATATTTAGGACTGAGGAAGAATATGCGGAGTAGACTTTCTCCCATTTACAAAGCCTATAATCCAAAGTTGACGCGGTTAGGTCTCTGACTACATAAACTCATTACGTATCACAGTTCTGAGTGCATCACGTGGTAATTTCAACTTTCAATATGGAAATTGCAGTGCATTTTTCCTGTGACTATTGGACATTGAGCTTAGCAAAGCTAGAAAGTTCACAGAAAAGTAAAAGAGTTAAAAAAAACTGCATATTATTATACGAATGTTACTTATACGCCGTGGCTCATACAATACTGAAAGGCAACGTATATTGAAAGACTTCGGGGTTGAAAGCGCTAACCTATTTGCTCTATAACAATATTTATGCGGTTTGTCGAAAAATGGCGTAACTTGATTATTAAGTACATTGTTCCAATACTCTGAACATAGGTTGTCAAGCCACTATTCCTGTCAAGTCGGTGTTAGTATAAGTCATTTAATAGAAGCCTAAACAATAATAATTCCGTCACTACATATTTCGTATGCCGAATATTGTACTCAAAAAAGTCTTTCGCGGTGAGCTCTATTTCGTTATTTTAATATACTAAAACTTCAGTCGAAAGTCGTCGTATTTTGGTGGAAGTTTATGTTGAATATGCTCTAGCTGAGCAAACGTGCCAAAAGTGGTTTGTAGAATTTCAAAGTGGTAGCTTGGAAAGAGAAAAATATTCTGCGTGGCAAAAAAATTTTGAAGTCGTTGAATTGGAGGCAATATTCGATGTAGATTGTCGCCAACCACAAGAAGAGCTTGTGGAATCCGTGAAAGTCATTCAAGCAGCCATTTTAAAACGTCTAAAATCAGCCGGATATATACAAAAGCAAGAATAGTTATTTTTTTTAGAAAATGAAAAACCTCCTGGAACCGCGTTTGCATTATTTCAGCAAGGATAGTGGGTGTTGTATGAATTGAATCCAAGAGACATTGTCGAACGATTTCGCTTTCAATAAAAGCTGCTTGGACGCTACAAAAAGACACAGTTTTCATGTTGAATAGTATCCGGCGATGAAAAGTTGTTCCTTTACAACAACCCTAAGCTCCAAAATATATGTGAAACTTGTCCGGCAAAGTCGATTATCCATGACGTCAAGGTAATGCTTTCTATATGATGAGATGCAGAAATGGATGAAACCATTAGTCGAAAACGCTACTGACAATAACACAATAAACTGAAGCAAGCAAATGTCGAAAAACGACTGGTAGCTGTGACTAGACAGGACGGAATAACTTTCCATCATGCCAACGCGTGGCCTCACATTGCAAGATCTGTTCAAAACTAATTGGTAAACGCGGTTGGGGTCTTTTGCTTCAGTCACTTTAAAAGCCCAGACTTTGCACCTACTGACTAGCTTTTTGCTCCGATCGATGCAGCAAATTCTCACATGAATATGGTTCTCATTAGTACTGGATAAAAAAAATATGTGGTTCATTCTTGGCAGCCAAGCCAAGATAAGGAATGATGAATTGAATGCACAAATTACCACAAAGTTGGTAAAAAGTGTTAGCTTCAGATGGGAGCTACTTTGAGTAATAAAATTGAAGGAGTTTTTCTTAAACTCAAATTCAAAGTTTGAAAGAAAAAGAAACCCTGAATATAGCTATCATAGTATTTTAGTAATGCAATAGTTTCACTTATTTGTATCAAGTTCATTTGGGGGTGCAAACTCTATAGACTCTCCCCTAGTTTTGAGTAAAAATTTTGTCTCAATTTAAACACTTTTTGCTGCATTTCCATATCAAATCTATAACTCCATTCAAAAAAAAAAGCAATCGTCGCTTAGGAAATAAAAAATTGTTTGCTTGTAAACATTGCTTGCAACGTTTGCTATAATTTTGCAAGTTTGCACGTCCGGTCGCAGTAAGCCACAAACACACTGTGACCGGGCGATTTCACTGCTTTATGGCGCTCACGTGCCTAGATTTATCAGAAACTTACTTTTATCGATGACAATCACTGAATTGGTTGGCATCATGCCATAAATTGGTGTGCTGAAACTGTCCCAGGCTGGCGCTATTGTGGTGCGACGTGTTGTGGTTGTGGTCGGCGGTGGCAGCGTTGTTGGCGGACTGGACACTGAAAGAAAAAACAATAAAGATAGAAAATTAATACTGTATATAAAAAAATAAAATACTTTATATAAATGCTTATGCTAAACCATACACATATGGCAGTAAGTCGCAATTTTTCACATAGAAAATTTTATGAAAAATAATTTTTCCATTATTTGTTGTTGTAACCATATTAAAAAGCGCCATTTATTGGTCAGCCAGTAAAGCCTAAAATTGCCGCGCCAAAAAATATGCAAAATCAATCATTTAAATGCTGCGGTTAAAATAAAATACCGAAAAATTTGGTGGCATTTTGTGGGATTTGTCGAGATTTCAACTGAAATGCTTTAACTAAATAAATCAAATAACGGCAATTTTTTGATATTATTATTTATTTAACACTTGTGCTACACACATACACATGCATAACAAATCCGTTTGCGGTGGAAAACAAATTAAAGGATAAAATACCAAGCAATAAAAAGCCAGCAAATGGCTTACCGCCGTTTGGATTTTTTCTGGTCACTCTATTTATTTGCTTTTTTTGTTGTGCAAGTATTTGCGATGGCATTAAAAGGTGAAATATTGTTTGCTAGCATATTTTTAGGCATTTGACTGCGCACACAAACACACGCACACCTATAGGCATACAAATGTACATCCACACACATTCATACACACATATATATATATTTATATGTGTACAAGTAATCGCACGGCTATTACAAGTTTTTCGATTGCTTGCTATTTTTTGCTTTGGCGCTGATTTTAGTGGCTTTTCGTGTTATTTATTGCCATTGCACTAACACTCTGACACATAAAATGAAATCATTAAACGTAAAATTATTGCCAACTAGAGACCTGCGGCACACACGCACAGACGTAAGCTGATTTATGACGCCACACAAATACACATGAGCAAATGCATACAAAACGAAAATATATACAGACAAAAATAAATACAAACATACAAACATATTTATACTTTGGTCAACTAACTTGTTGTTATTACGTTATTAGTTTTAGCAAAAGTAGATTAGTGGCACAAATTAACAGTTTAATGACAAAATGTAATTATGCAATTAAATACACGATTAAATTAATATGTTTAGTAGAAATTGTATGAAAATCTTTTATAAATTTTCATCGCTTTTTCCCCACAATTCTTTTAGTCTAGTGGTGTAAGAAGCTCTTTGGAAAGCAAGTGGATCCGAACTGCAAGGAAAACGTGACTAGGAGATCACACATTTCTCACACCGAAGAAAATATATCTAATTTTAGTCAGAAAGCTTAAGGCACTTATGACAATATCAATGTCACTCATCCGCCGTGACATAGCCTCTTTCAGAAAACATAAGGCATACGCATGT
Source organism: Bactrocera zonata (assembly GCA_037783105.1). Lineage (NCBI taxonomy): Eukaryota > Metazoa > Arthropoda > Insecta > Diptera > Tephritidae > Bactrocera > Bactrocera zonata. The sequence goes on along the minus strand of JBAWJQ010002071.1, from coordinate 48,313 downwards.
TAAGTTACATTTTTAAGTAAAAAAATTTGTATTACAAATTGTTTCAGTGCTCATGAGAGCTAATCTGGGTAAGAGAGGTAATCCACAATGCACAAAAAAAAAACTAAAAAAATCATAAGATAAATGTCAAGTTACTCATACGCCGTGGATATTGTGTTTAGGCGCACACGTAGCCTACAAGAGAAGAGAAAAGGCAAGTTTTGGGAAAATGCCCAGTTGTAGAAGTAAGCTTAGTTCGAAAAAAAGTTGAACTTGACCCAAAATTTTGTAAATATTTTGAACTATCCACAACAAACATAACTATCCAGAACATACATAAAACTTGTTTAGTGATCAGCTCATTTATCCGAGTAAGCGCTCAAACAAATTTAAAAATTTCAGTTTTGAGAAAAGTTCGTTTGAAGACTAACTGATTGGGCAGATTGAACTGAACGGCTACAGTTTAGAAGACTGTAACTTGTAATTGAGATAGACGCCGTTTTGTGAGACTCTAAAAGTGAATTCTTCGATTTTTACTATGCCTGAATTTATTGAACAAAGAAGTGCGATAATGCACCATCTCATACTGCATGGGTTATTCGTGATCATTTCGCCACATTTTCAACTAATATCATGCCACAAGCACCGCATTCGACTGATTTACCTACGTGTAACTTTTGGCTATTCAGCAAATTCACATGACCACTCCGAGGACGCCGTTTTGACTCAACTGAGGATATATGTTACAGCTGAATCGAACAAGGCTCTGATGGCCAATACAACGGAAGATTTTTCCTAGTGCTACGATGACTGGAAAATTTGTTGGAATAAGTGTAATGCAGAGGAAGGGGGTACTTTGAAGGAGATAAAATGGACAAAATCCACTTTTCAATTTGATCACAATAGTAGATCAGTTTTGGGCCTTTGCGATACCAGCTGGATTACAGTTCCTAAATCCAAGAGGAGTAGTCATCTTTTAAGATGCCTGCGCTTGAAGCGAACTTTAATATACTCTGTGGTCTCTTTATCGATAACTCCTTCAGTGTATCATACCGTGGAGACGCTAGAAGCTTACAGCGTAGTCTTGCCAATGCGGGACAAGTGTACAAGAGATGCTCAATGCTATCCTTGGAGCCTTCCTCTTGACATTTTATGGTGTATTCTCGATCTGTCAACCTCATTTCCATTGCCATTGCATGTGTTGGCATTCGTATTATGTTCCCACAATCTCTTCTATCGAGTGCCAATAGGCATTTTGTGTACTTCCGATCTAAACTCTTCCATAAAGAAGAAAAAAATTTCTGAATTGCAAAATATCGGGATCTGAAACGCTAAAGTAATAAACAATTTTTGATTTTAGAGAATTTGTGTCGTCACACAAAAGCTCGGTTTAGTTTATTTTTCTTAAGAGTGGAGAGCAGTTGGATGATTCGGGACTACTAATTATAACAAAAGTGAGGTAAGTGTAGGCTATATGTAGCATTTTCTTAGTGAAATATCATGGGTAAGTAAGCGTTTGTTTTTTATTGGGAGAAGAAGTAAACGTTTATCCTAAACTATATCTTAATATTTTTAAATTACACTAGATCTTTATCGAGTTATTAAGCTGGTATAGGAATGATCGGGTGGATTTTTTATCTGATCAACAAGAACGTGTTAAACACGATTATTTATGAGTATTCGCGAATATACGTATTTCCAAATTGAAGTATTAGTAACTCAATTGATATATACATAGTCCTAAGGCTACAAAAAATATCTCCAAATCAAACAGTATCTACTTAAAGCATTACTCGGCGCAATTTGTTTGACAACATTTAACCGTGAAAAGTTATTTTTAGCTGAGTATGCATTTTTCGTTGCAACACCTTAATTGCAATCAATTTATAAGTTACAAGGCGACATTCTATATACTTGAATAATAATTACTTATATCACGTGTGCACTTGTATGCACATTTATTTCTTTTTATTATCATTTCATTGTGAGCTTCAATTCATTGAAGATTTAATTTGTGCTTGACATTGCAACTAAGGCACACTCACTTACACATAAATACAATAAACACACACACAAAGCACATATGTGGGTGAGAATGTCTCACTGGCTAGCACACAATCGCCCATAAAGCTAAGTAGATATATACATGTTTTACTGCACTACACTTATACTAACCTATGTTTGTATATTACATATATAATGGTTTGTTTGCGCTACAAAAATCCACCTTCCTAATACAGCCATCCGTACATATGAGCCTTTTATTACCCTTTTGTCTGTGGCTCGACATGTCGCCAGCTGCTGCTTGTTTGTAGTCATACATACATGTATATGTGTGTGTGTCTGCTCTTTTGTGCCGCTGCGTCAATTGTGTGACCGCTTGACACTGATTTTATGGCTGATTTTTAGTGTTTACCCATAAATTTGCTACTTAACTGTGATTTGGCAAATTACGAATCGATTTTTGTCTGCCACTGTGTCTCAAACAGACAGACAATAACCATTGTGTGTGCTCAGAAAGCCGTCAGGCACTCATACACACAACTGTAGTTTGATGGCTGGAAATAGTTCTTGATGTCTTGATGTTTGTGTGAGGGTAATAATATGTTAGGATGATTATTATGGCTTAATAAGGTTTATCGCATGTCTACACGTGTATTGAAAGTGTTGTTGGTGATGGCGAAGGCACAGTTATGTTTAATGTTTGTGATGGAAGAATGAAACGATTAGAAAGTTGAATTCAAGGGCGTAATAAAAAACCACTTATTAGTCCATCTATGGGTCGAAAAGGAGAAAAGATCGGTGCTTGCACATAGCACAGTAGATACATCGTTACTTTGAAGGAACTACAGTAAAGTTGAAAAAGTATAATTGTGTTGAAGAAGACATATCCATAAATCAAGAAAATCGAGCAGTCGAATATATATGAGGAGTAAAAACTATAACCTGAAAGTAGCGAAAACAAGAAAAACCATCAACATCAGCTGCATCGAAGCGATAATACTCTTTACGGTTTTATTTATTATAACATGTATAACCGGTTGGTATCCAATGCATGGTACGGATCGTCAAACTCACCTCGATAACAAAAATGGCTCTGACGACAGATTATGAGCGACATAAGCTGACTATTAGAGCTTCTAGGAAGAAATGGCAAGCTGACATCTTGAGGAATAACAAGCTAAGTTATGGCTGGAGTTCGGCTTTGTCGACGTAAGGCTGACAATCCATGCGGAGGTTATAATTTGTCTTGAAAGCAACACAAATGCCTCGAAAGGATAGAGGAACTTGATGAAGACATGAAAAGGGTTGACATACAAATTGTAAAGAAAAGATCAAGCTGTTTGGTGGGCACATGTGCAGCAGCCAAAGCTCACAAGGAACTGTAGCACCAAAAGATGATGATGTTGGTACGGATTGAACCTCATGGTCCCAATTTGCTATCTACAAATCACTGCCAAATATCAGCAAAATCGTTCCTTTTCTGAAGAATTGTTGGTGATGAAAAGTGTGTCACTTACAACAAATTCAAAATAAAATGGTCGTAATTGATTAATCGCAAGTCGGAAGGAAGCAAATGCCCTGAAGTGATCAACTTTGGCAAACAGAAGAGAAATTGAGTTCCATAAAGGCAATAAAATGGCCACACACATACACCATTATGACTCGTCAGAAGCCTTGTTAAATTGGTTTGTATATGCTCATAAATCCGACTACCGATCAGGAGCTCTCTATCAACTCCAGCTTCGACTTCTTGACTATTGCAGTGTATTCCAGGCCAAGGTTCCAACCATTAGAGTAGCGGAAGATTTACTGTTTCGGAGTGCAGTCTCCTTCAGAGAAGTGACCATTTACTCAGAGAGCAGAGCGGCAATAAAAGCCTTGAACTCATCAACAGTGTGTTCAGGGTGGGTCAAGGAGTGCCTAACCTCACTATCAACAGCATCAAGCATCGAGTGTGATAAGAGTGGTATGGAGGTAAGTACGGCCACAGCGGAATCACAGGAAACTGCCAGAAAGAAAAGGCACCCAAGACCAGCTACGAGAGGAATGAGATCGGGTCGGTGCTACCGTATCCTCTAGCGTTCTATTACTAGATAACTGGGCTTCTCAGAAGCTTTAGTCAGCGCTGGGCCACCGTCGGTACAACGGTCGCAACAGCCTTTTAACCAAAGATCGATAGCAAGAGATCCACTGATCTCTTTGAATATAGTTAAAATAATAAATTTCTTCTTAATAAACATTATAAACACCTCTATCCCCGAAAATATGAAAAAAACTGGACTAAATGTGGATGCCAGCGCTAAAGGTACCATTCGAACGAGAATTGTTGATCTTTAGATTAAAAAAACTTGGAGTAAATTGGATTTTCGAAGACGTACGATTATTTTCTCCCTTCACAAAGCAAATGGTATTAGTTGGAGCTAATATTTAGAGGAAAACAATGAAGGTTACATATGTAGGTTAATTAGGTTAGATATACATTTACCTACATTTATATCTAATGTATTTTTGTTATGCTGTCCCCATCATTTCCTTCTAAATTCCAGCATCACTCAAATATCTCACTAAATAAACACTTAACGTTCATTCTCAATATTTAAAGTCCACCCAAATCGTCAAGCTCATAATTCGGCAGTATTTCATGCCAACTTCATTGAGTCCATTGTGCAAAAACTTTCGCTACTCAATGAGTTCAAATTGATTTGTGTGCTTTCTTGCTGTAACCGAGCAAATCGCTACTTCTTACAATAACTTTTCACAAAAACCGCACAACCCTGACAAACGGCCGTGCAGACAAGAGGGTTGAGTTGAAAATCCTCAGGAGCTTTGCATTTTAGAGCGTGCGGAAGCACAGCAACACACAGGAAGGCACTTAAAGGGAAGCCGAAAAGAATTACGACAAAGTGCCGCTGCAGGCCAAATGGCATATAAATGTGCTTAGGTGTGAAAGAGCATTGCGAAGGGGCAGCAATTCGTTTGCATTTCTCCGATTTTTATGATTATTTTCACAGCTGAGCACTTCAACCCCGGCCGCTGCTCGGCGCCCGCAATGGCAGCGTTGTGGTGGAAGCCAAGTTGCCGCTGTCCAGGCATTTCAACAAGTGCTCAATGCTGTAAACCGTTAGCATAAAACCTGTTGGAGTCCAAAGTGGCAGCACTGTCGCCCAGACAAAAGCATGCAAATAAAAGTGCACCGGGTGTGTGAATAGCGTAAGGAAGAAATAGGATTTATTACACATTTTTGCAGGGTCGGAATGTGTTGTGGGTGAATAACTGTGGGGAATGTAATAAATATGAGCGGAGTGCCTCAAGGTAATGGGATGTGGTGAGAAAATAAAGTAGTTTGAACTAAAGAATATGCTTTAAAACTAATAGTTTTTAAATTTCAAGGAGGGGTTAATTGAGAAGATGAAACTGTAAACAAATAATATTATAAAGGGTGATCCATTTCTAGGTTTCCTACTTATTTAAAGAAAAAACATAGAAACTTCCATCTTAATGAGGAATGTTTATTATTAAGTATTCGAAAGAACATTTTTTGGCATTTATTTTTTGAAGATTATCTCTTTCAAATATTAGCCATGGCTACGTCTCAGATGGTTTATCCGTTGAATTAAACTTTTATGACTTGTTCGAACATTTCGACTGGTAACTGGCGAATAACACACGTGATGGTTTGCCCCAAGGCCTGAATCGAAGCGAGATTGTCCGCATGACTTAAAACTTAACATATCTCTACACTAAAATTCTAACGGTGTATTGGCCACCAAGACCGGCCCATAACGTGAAATTATTTGCCCACCAAAGTGTTCTCTCAAATAAATCCATTAATTGATTCAATATTGTTGAAACCAAATGTCGCCGAGATGACGAACTTCAATTTCAGGCTTAAAATAGTCAGTTATCACGGCACGATAACGGTCATCATTGACGGTTACCTTCTCACTGGTATTATGTTTGAAGAAATATAGACCGGCGATTCCACCGACTCACAAACCACACCAAAGTTGTGTTTTCTAGATGAAATGGCAGGTCCTGTATCTCTTCAGTTTGCTCTTCGTCCCAACAATTCGTCGCGACAATTTTGCTTGTTTACACACCCATTGAGCAAGTAAAGCACGTCGGATCTTCTTCTTTGAAATAGAATCTCATAAAACAAAGCGATGTTGCTTGGGAAGTTCGAACAGTTTCAGTTTTTGCACAAGTGAACGTGGTCTATTCGATCGAATATTATCTAATAATGAATGCCGGGTCTCAAGAAGGGTGATTGTATTGCGAATAGTACCCTCAGTAGGCCGATTATGTTGACCATAAATTAAGTGAACTACGCGAAATACATTCTTTGCAGAAAAAAGTATCTCTACTTAGAATACTACTAACGGGTATTTGGCTATTTTTAGAAGTTCATATTCATAGCTCTTTCTCCACAATAATGCGTTTTGGTTTGGTTTGGTTGCTTTGGCGATGGAGTCTCTTTTTCCGGAAAAATCCGGAAAGCCATCAATAGAATGTGAGACTTTATTCAAAGACTTCGTGTACTTGCAGCTTTTTCTGCTTCTTCCTGCAATAAATCTATCCTAGTTGGAGGTGGCCTGTTTTATTAAGCGCTATTTATTTATTTGAAAATTCATTCAGTAACTGTTGTCACATGAAAGTCACCTTAGCTGGTGCTCAACTGTAGTAGTTGTTGAAATTATGTTCGAAATTGACAGCTGGTGAATTTTTATTCAATTTTTATTCGAATCACGCATAAATTGTAGCTTAAGAAAAATTCGATACAAATTATCGACACTAATTAATTTATTTTTGTTTAATACTCGTAATGTTATTTCAAAAAGTTTTAAGCTGCTCACATGTTTTCCAATTACGATTGATAGCTATACCCAAAAATTATAGTCGTAATATTCCAATGAGGTGGAAGTACACCCACTTTACTTTCTGTGCATTGAAATATGCATCCACATTGCCATTTATTCGGTTTATCGTTTGATTGCTCCAGTTTTTTTCACACATCATTACTTTAAGACTTGAATGGTTTTCTCTTCAATTTTCTCCGCACCTATGCCTGGGTATGAGAGTATAGTGGGTGCACCATTTCAACTCATTACACATTGAATAATAGATTTTTTTCCATCAGTTTTTGTGCATTTTTCAGCTACAATTAATATGATTTATGGAGAACCGGCAAAAAATGGCCCAAAGGATTCATGAATTGCAATGAGGCTTGGGCCAAATATGTCCAATTGCAAATTAAAAAAATTCTTTTGAAGGATATGGTGTTGTAGTGTAGTGTGTAGTGTAAGAGAGAAGCCTAAAGCAATTGCTTGAAAACAGCATACTTTCACTTTGCTGCATTAATTTTTAACCTGATTCTATGTAATGAAAGTTCTCATTGATAATATGGTTATTAATTTGTTGTGCCACTTACTGTAAAGCTTTATGGTGCCATCCATTTCACCGCGTGGATTTTTCGCCACACATTTGTAGCTGCCATAGTCGCTCTTCTGTATATTCGTTATGGTGAGACGCATGGTTGCCTTGTAAGAGGGGTTGCCCGGCAGGGTTTCAGTTCTGTAAACAAAGAAAGGGAGTTGTTAGAATTAAATATTGTGTTACTTAATACTTTGAAAATTATTTTTTCTTGGGATAAAATAGTATAATTAAACTAGGAAGAAGAAGAAAAGATCTTTTGTCACTCTGAATGAGATATCTGAAAAATAATAATTGTGAACTTAAATATAGTACAAAGACACAGTACTAAATAGAAAAAAAAAAAAATTATAAATCGTAGACGTAAGAGTGACATACTTCATTGCCATGTGTATTGAATAGCAAAATTGAACAAAACAAAATGTGGGTCAAGTTTTGAGAAACTTTCGAGAACTTCTTCTGCAGTGACTTCAATGTCATGATTCAACATTTCCAATACAGTAGTCGGTAACTCGTTGTCCTTTGACTTTGTGCTTTAAACATCGCTCGACGTTGTCGTTAACCAAAAGGCTTTTGAATCTATCTATCAAGCAGTCAATAGGATTTTCCATTTCTTTAGTTTTCCACGAAGAATGTTACAAACAAACAGATCACAGAAGTCATTAACTGCGTAATAATTAGTTATGGGTAAACTGAGAAGGATCTTCATTATCACTAATTCATTAATCCCAACAGAGGTTGAATTACTGTTTTATGAACAAATACATATGTAAATTAATAGGACAGTGATCTAACTCAACCAAGCAAAAATTATGACTTTCTGCTCTATGACCACTGACATTAGACCTTCCTCTCACTTAGAGAATATATGTAAATAATTTATGTTTTAAAACATTTGTTTATTTATTGAAATTTTTTCAAGATTTTTGAGAAGAGGGCTTTGTAAGATAAGAATTCTTTTTAAGTGAACTCAAGGTCAAGGTGATAAGAAACATAAACACATAATACATATAAACAGCCGAGCATACACACTTACACACAATATGATTCAAGAATTGTTTGCGATTTGAATAGAACAGAGCTTTTATAGACGGCATATTGGTTACAACTAGAAAAGAGCTAGGTTCAATTTCAGCTACTTGAAAGAGGAACCTTAATAATTTTACTTTGTGTTTTCTTTTTTTGATTTTGACTATTTATCACACAACTTTTTTAAGAATACTTTTTTTTTTAAAGAATACAATAATTTAGTCAAAGATACTTTTAAATTGCCATATACATATATACATATACATAAATGGATACATATATGCTCGTATATAGTCCCTCAATTTTCAGTCCTTTAACTCTCATAGCTAGCTCTTTTGGCCCAAAACAGCGAATGTATTTACAAATAGTAGATCCGCTCGCTGTTTGGTGTCTATAAAAGTGTCTGCCTGTACCTATCTATTTCTATACCTATCTATATAAATAAATATCTATGTATGTACAATACATTACGGCCTACTATTGGATTTTTACTACGCCATTGAATGACTGGAATAGCAAACAAAGCAGTCTGCCACTGAGAAATAGTTGCTTTCGAATGCCTTTAGATTCTTTCTAAATTGAATAGACAAGATTAATGACAATGAGCGGGTAACATACATATGTAACTTTTATATGTATAGAAATATGTACTTATGTTTGTTAGCTTCTCAATGGCAGTTTTGCCAACTGCAACCATTGTAGTTTTGTCAGAATGAGCGTGCTCGTACATACTATATGTAGCAAGATTGAAATATATTGCTGAAAAATATTGAAAATAAAAACCAAAACACCCTAAGGCTGGTTGCATAGTGAATTGGTAAAAAGCATTCATTCAATAGCTTCCAATCGTCATAGCAAGAGAGTAGCAAATCGAATAAACCAAGGAGCTCTTATGGAGCAGCCCTCCACTAGCAAACAGATAAAGACAGCTAATACGTGCTTACACTTAGGACTGATCGAATCCTCTCTGCCTTGCCATTTCGAAAATTTAAGTAAAAATGTGTTGCTCTACAATAGAGATTGTCTCATTATTGTTGACGTTCTGGTAGAAATTAAGAAAAACTCAAAAAACTAAAAAATGGTCTTTGATCTTTACTTGTAAGGAGAGATCCAAGAAGCGGCTTTTTGGGTAACCTTTTTTGACAGATCCACGCGGGAGTCTGGCATTTCATCATGCCCTTCATTCAATTTTATTACGAAAAATCTCGTTATGTAAAGAATATATTTCGCAACCTTCGCTCAACTTATGATCAACATAATCGGCTTACAAAGCGTACCATTCGCAACAACATCACCCATATTGAGACCCAGTATTCACTACTGGATAATATTCGACCGCATAGACCACGTCCAGTACGCAGTGAAGAAAATTTAGCTGAGGTATACACGAAGACCGTGGAGAGTCGGTTTGACGACGTTCGCACCAACTCGGATTGACTTATAGAACGACTTGCCGCATTTTACGTTGAGATCTTAAATTGAAAGCGTACAAAATACAGCTTGTGCAAGAACTTAAGCCACTGTTTGGCTCAATGAGTTTGTAAACAAGCAAAATTGTCTCCTTTCATACAGAAAAAACCACGGTTTGGCGTGGTTTGTGGATTGATCTTTATCGCGCCATAATAACCGACTATTTGATGCCTGAAATTGAATGATCTCTGCGACATTTGGATTCAGCAAGACAGCGCCACTTCCCACATCAATGGATTTATTGAGTGAAAAATTCCTTGAGAAGAAAATTTCACATTTTGGGCCAGTCGATTGGCCACCAAAATCGTGTGTTAAGCTTTTTTCCGCGGGAATTTATTAAGTATAAGGTTTATGCGGACAATCGAGCTTCGATTCAGGCATTGGGGCAAAACATCACTCCTATCGTTCGCCAGTTACCAGTCGAAGTGCTCGAAGAAGTCGGATGGACCATCTAATACGCAGCCACGGTCAACATTTCAAAGAGATAATTTTCAAAAAGTAAATGACAAAGAAAGTTCTTTCGAATGAAAATAAACATCCTCCATTAGATTTGAAATTTCTGTGATTTTCTTTCTTGAAATGGTTGGTATGAGGAATCCTTCATTCATTGATTCTGTTATTGAAAAAAAAAAACACAATTTGAGGCTCCCTGGTCTCTTATGACAGGAGTTAATGAAAGCCTGAATAATATAGACCGTTTATACCGCGTTATTGATAATAGAACTGACGGCACTATTCATAATCGCCGTTCACCTAGAATATGATAATGCGAGATGGGAGTCAACATATATTACAGAGCGAAAGAGAGCGAAAAAAATGAAGATCACCCAGAGTATATTTAATCGAGAATTCCATAAATGTGTTTACAAACAAATTTATAAATCGCTTATATACGGCTCGACTTGATACGATATTGATATATATATATATTCATACATACATACATATATATATATATTTGAATAGATTTGTGTTGTATGGCAGAATTAAAAATGGGCCACAATACGAATTCGCGAGCAACAAAAGGCGAATTTTTGCACAAAATATACAATAACAAATGTGGAAAACGCATAAAGAAACATCACAGAATCAAAATAAAAGAAAACAGAACGAGATCACAATGACACTGACCGGCGCGAGATCGCCGAGATTAAGACGGCGCGGCGGCTAGGTGTCGCCGCGTTCGCTCGCCATTAGCTGAACGTAGCCGCGCAAATTGGACCAGCACACGCCATTAGTTGAGCCTGGCAAGTGCGTGTAAGCGGAGCGGTCTGAGGAACACTTTTCGATCAAAAATTGCAAAAAACCGAAAATCATACACAAAGCACTTTACTATTGCCCAAATTTGGCTAATTCAAAGACTTTTTTTCGGCACAGAGGTCAATGCGCCGCGCTTGAAATTCGCTAGTGTAGCGCTACGCCATAATACGCGCGTTCGTGTGAGTGTGTGTATGTGACGAGATGTTGAAATTGAGCATAATTTGCACATTGTTCGCGTCCATTATTTGGCGCACCACGCCGACCAATTGTAGCCGCCCCTACGGTCACGGCGGCAATGTGAATCAAATTTTGGCAACGAATATAAAAAATTACATGGACACAACGGCGCGGCCATGCGAAAACTTCTATCAGTACGCTTGTGGCCACTGGCCGCAGCAGCACATCGAGCAATTGGATTTCGGCGATACGCTTGGACTGCTGGATTATGAGCTCAACCGCAAGTTGGAGCATTTGCTGCGGCGCCAGCTCAACGCCAGTGCCAGCAATGCGGTTAGCGGCAGCACAACTACGGCGGCAACGCCAACATCATCCGGCGACAGCTTAACTGCTGTCGTCACGAATTTTGTCACAGCCGCGGCGGCAATGGAGGGACCCTACGCTATGGTGGGCGATCTGGTCGTGGAGCCACAGCCAGCAGCGTCCAGCACTACGGCTGCCACAACGACAACGTCCACATACCTGCTGGAGGATGCGGTCGGTGAACCGCTGATTTACGAGAAGGCACGCATCTATTATCGCTCCTGTAAGAAGGTGAAGCCTTATAATCTAAAAAAATATTTACAACTCATACAGCCGGGTTTCGGCGCGCACTGGTGCATTTTGGCACGCAACGGCGGCAAGAAATGGCATGCGGAGCATTTTGACTGGCTGTCGGCGATTGCCAAGCTGCGTTTGTACGGGCTGAACGGTGTGCTCTTGAAGGAGGAAGTGCTGCCGCGTTGGGATGAGTCGAGCAGTAATAGCATTTACCTGGACAAACCGAATTTGGCTGAGACAGAGCCCACCGAGGAGGGCATAATGATCGAGCTACTCTTGGATATTGGCCAAACGAAGCGTGCCGCAAACGAGGTAGCGCGTGAGGTGCATACCTTCGCTTTGCGGCTACACAAACTGCACGAAATTGAGGACGAAGAGGGCGCCAAGGAGATGCAGCTGGGCTATTTGCAGGAGTACGTGCAGGAAATAAATTGGCTTGAGCTGCTGAAACAGCTGAAAGGTGCCTCAACCAATCTCGAAACCACTGTCATCATACAAAATATACCCTATATGCGCGCCTTGGTGCGTCTACTCGCCGATACGCCCAAAGAGACGCAGTGCAACTATATTATGTTGAAGTTCTTGCTCTACCTGAAACAGCGCGGACCGGCGGAGATTTCGAAGCATGAGTGCATTTCGAGTTTGCGACGCGCCATGCCTTTGGCTATGAGCTATATTGTGGGTCGCCATTACTATAAGGATGCGGCGCAGACGGACGAAAACGTACAGGAGATATTTGCACGACTACAACAAAAGTTCCATGAAATCATCAGCGATAATCGGCTGCAGCTGCAACGTCCCATCGTAGATTCACTGCTGCAGAAGATCTCCAGCATGCGTCTGCAGATAGGCAATTCACCACGTAAGGCCACGCCAGAGTATTACGATGAGTACTACGAACGCGTTGAGCTCGATCCGAATAACTTCTACGTCAATCAGCTGAGTTTACTGCGTTTGGCTGTTGAAAAGAGCCATGAGAGTTTGGACTCGGTGGTCGCTAGCAATTTTAGCACGCCCGAAAATGATTCGTATGTGCTGCCCGATTGGGCGGGCAGCTCTTCATCGCCATTCTATGTGAAGCCAAAGAATTTAATTATTGTGCCTTATGGCTACTTGCAGATGCCCATATATCATCGCGGCTTGCGCGATATCTTCAAATACTCGGTGCTCGGTTTCAGCATTGCACACGAGCTGCTGCATGGCTTCGACTCGGCGGGCATCGACTACGATAGCATCGGCAACATAATGGGACCCAGCGAGGAGATTGCGGCGAATCAGCGTTTTATGCAAGGACTGCGTTGCATGCAGAATGAGCTGGCCACCGGCTCGCGTAGTCTCAATGAGAAGCTTGCCGATTACGAGGGCTTCCGTTTAGCCTACGACACCTACTTTAGCGGCAACAAGACTCAGCGGTCGGGTGGCATGCTTAGTAAGCTGCTACCGGAATTCACGGACAAACAACTATTCTTCGTCAACTTCGCGCAATTCTTCTGCAGCAAGGTGCAGCGCAGTCTCAGACAAACCGCCTATTTGGAGCACGCAATCGATGAGTTGCGCGTGCTGCAGACACTGGCTAACTTTGAGGAATTCTCACGCGAATTCGGTTGCGAGCGTCGTGCGAAAATGCAGTCGAAACATCGATGTAGACTTTGGTGAAGCAGTTACAAAAGAAATCTAATCAAACTGTTGTAGTAAATATAGCAAAGGGTAATATGAAATTATTAAGCTTGAATATTTTGATCGTAAGAGTGCAATAAACAAAAATATATGCATTTAAAGTAAGAGAACTTTTGTGAAAAGCTTTAGCCAAAAGCTCGAAACCTATGCAAGCATTCTGTTAAGCTTTGGCTGTATGTGTTGGCTTATATTTTATATGATAGAGACGAATATTTCTTTACACATATACTACTGTACATAAACTGATATAAATTGAATATTTGGTGGTTGATAATGCTTTGAGAGAAGATTGGCTATTTGTAAATATTGTGCGAGAGAAAAATTGTAGCTTTACCTTAAGCATATTAATAAAGTAAATAATAATTTAAAATTATTTGAACTGTGTATTTTGTGTATATTAAACCGAAATTTTGTGCATCGAGAAGTGAACAAAGAATAGAAAAGTACTGGAAAGCATCACTCTGCCTTTACAAATCGTAAGAAGCGTAAGAAAGCACCGCTAGGTGTCGCAGTGGCCCATGTGCGGAATTAAGGGTTACAACCGCGTGCAATGTAGAAGAACTGAACTTTTTCTGACCTTTTTTGAAAATTGATAAATTAATTTATTTATACATACAAAATCGAATCGATTTAATATATGATTAATAATTGAAATCTTATTACTTCGACCGATTTCTGAGAAATATTGCTTAGTTGGTCGTGTGAAAATCTCGAGTCGACCGTTTCAGAGAAATTGTTCTCACCAATCAACTTACCAGCTCTGATGAAAGCCTTAAGGAACACTTGGCATCCACGTCTCAAATGGTAAGTTCTGAAACTACCACAAAAAGAGGAAGGAAAAAGTCTATCACGCCTAAGTTAGTTGCAGCTTTAGATAGATGTCAATTAAGCCTACGGGATTCTGTCTGTATACTTGAGGCTGTAGTAGCAGCACTAGATCTTACTTGTGATGAAACGGGTTAACGTTTACATAGAAAATTAAATTTTGTATTTTAGTAAATCTGCTTAGGTAGCTTAAAACAAAATAGGAGGTATGCATTTCGACATCTAAAAAAAATGTTCTCTTATATAAGAGACACCCTAATACATATTGACTATATAAAATACACATACAGTAGGTAGAAAAAGTAAGTTATCAAAACAACCAGCGCTGTTTTATTGCTCTATCTTTTTCGCTTTAACGAATATAATTTTTGCTTGTATATGTTCGGAAAGTACCGTTATCAGAGTACCGCATTTGATGTCTGGTAAGAAATTAGCGTGGCATTGTATATAAATATTTCATATTAAAACTTGAAAATAATTTGCAAAAAAGCATTAAAGGTGCAAGAATTTTTTATTTTATAAATGTTGAAATTAAATTGGCAAAGTAAAGCTTTCGTTGTTTTATTAAATATTTTGAAATATTGAGACGGTTATTTACAGTGAATTAAAAACAATTCTGAAAATGGTGAATTTTAAATAATTAGCGAATGATAAGCGTTCAGCTGTAATTAGTTTGCAAAAAGATCGTCACACGCAGCGTTGTATTGTTGACAAGTTCAATGAATTCAGGTCGCAATTTGGGAATGTATTGCCGCTAAACAAAGAAAATTGAGTCATCAGGAAAGAGAGACAAGGGCGCCCAAAAATTACAATGGATAGAGTTGATAAACGAATTTTGGATATTTCCAATTCTGAACCCTTGAAATCAGTTTGAAAAATTCGCGCGTGGCTTATAAAAGAAATCAAAAAAGCCCCCTCAGTAGACACTGTCCGTAACAGAATGAAGCTACACTACCCAAATAAGGCAAATAGGAAAAAACGACAAGAATTTTATGAGGAGCTCATATTAAAACCTCAAAACTTTTGGCATAATGTGTTCTGGAATGATGAATAGGTGATTGAGCTTCGTCATTTCCATGGTATGGTTTACGTTTGGCGCTCACCCGAACAAGAACTGCCATACAAGTGCACTTTAAGTCGGTGGAAAAGGCCTTAATAGTTTGGAGATGCTTATCTGCGAATGCCTTACTATTATTGTAGTCCTGAAAGGAAAAGTTACTGCTGCAGTTTATTTAAATAATTTAAAGGAACGCGCCATCTGCGACCGTCACCGACTAATTGCGTGGATTTTTTTCTCCAGAGAAAAGTTATATCCGGACACCCCATATTCGGTAGCGGGGGGCTTGGCAGTTATGGTGATTCTGACATTTTTTAGACTTAATATATGAAGTGATGATAAGGTCTAATGCAAAGTTTCTTATGGATATATTCCTTGGTTTTGATTCGTGTACTGGAAAATGAAAGATTGTACTCCAATTTCGCACATTTTCGCACTGCAGCACATGCAGGAGTGTCAGGGGAATGTTACTTACAGAATCTAGTTCAAATCGATGAAGCATCGGAAAACGGCTGTATCTCTAAATATATTATCGGATCAATTTTAGAACTTAGGATATCTTAGATTTAAACAAGTTAACCTTAAAGATTTAAAAGACAAGAAAAAAGTCTTAATAATACCAACCGCTTAAATGTATATCTCCACTACCTAGATAATTAATCTATAAGTCAAATAATAAGAGAGAATAAGCAAGTCACTAGAAGGTGCTGTACGCACAAATAGAGAGCATTCCCTGCAACGTGTTGGCAAGCAATATTTCTTATAAAAAAACGCGAAAGCAATATTTATCAGATACTAGTTTATTGTACAGAATAATTTACAGATAAAAAAACTTAACTTCAAATACATAACAAAATACTAAACTTTAAGGATTCGCTTGACTTGTTTTGGTAGAAAATAGTTAATTTTATGGCTCAGTAATCATTTTGACATGTTCGTCGCTTCACGCCCTAATACAGCTCACATCTCTCCTCCGCAAACATGGCATCGCCTGGCTTGCACTCATACTCTAAAGCGAAGGCCTCGAATTGCTTGAGAGTCTGTCGCAAGCGCACATCGTCCGCATCGTGATCGAAAAAAGTCGGTAGCAAATTGCCACAGAAAAACTGAGCCACATTTAAGAAGAACAAACGCCGGGGCGTTATATCTGTGAAGCTCGGCTGACGCGCATTCATGCTAGAATTGGGGTGGAAGAGCGTGTCGTAGGCCACACGAATGCCCATAAAGTCCGCCGCACGCTCATCGAGACTATCCGTCTTTGGATAACTCAAACAATTAAACCCGCTGACAAACTCCTCATCTGAGAGAATCGATTCACCGAGCCAGTCTGCTATGCCCGAAAAGTCGAAGCGCACACCGCTATACTCGAAGCCATGCATAATCTCATGGGTGAGCACAAAACCAAATATACCCATTTTCATTATATCATGCATGTTGACATGATACGCAGGCGGCTGCAGAAAGGCGTACGGTATGATGACCAGGTTTTTTGTAAACAAATAGTACGGCGTGCAGCTGTCACCATCGCTGATGAAGTGGTAGTCGCTGGGCGATGGCGCCGGCGCCGTTAGCTGATCGTGCTCTTTGCGTGAGCGCAGTTTCAGCAAGAGCAGATGATTTTTATGGTAATTATTCGGGTCGATGTGCACGTCGGCATAGTACTTATCGATGAAACGCTCATCAACGCTTGCCGGCAGATTGCCGATGTTGAAGCGCATGGCGGACAATTTGCTTTGAAGGAATTCAAGCTGATTTGGTAGCAGTTTCATTCTGTTATTTTTCAGTCTGGCGCTGAATTCGCGCCTTGTCAAGTTAAAAATGCGCTCAACATCGGCGATGTACTTGGCGTCTGAGCCGCCATAGAATTGTTGCTTGTAGAGGAAATTAACAGCCAGTTCCATCTTTTTGCGCACATCCCACATACAGTCCATCTTCGTGAAGTTGTCAGCACTGTCCTTCATCAGAAATAGCGCGAATTTCACCATTATATAATTATCGATCAAGCTAGGCTTGGTATTTTCCAGAACCTTGTTGAGCGCGGAAAAGTATTCACGATTGTTGATTTGCACTTCATAATCCTCTGGCAGTGTGTAGCTCAGTACCAATTGGAGATACAATTGCCATGGCACTTCTGGCATTTCGTCCTTCAATTCCGACAACGATATGGACTGAGGTTCATTTTTATCTGCAGTATCACGCAAAATCATTAGTCTCTCCTCGAACTTATGCAGTTGCTTTGCTACCTCAATCGCACGCACTCTCTCGACCCCCAACTCTATAAGCAACGCTGCTATCACAATCTCATCAGGCAGCTTGTCCGTGGGTTTGTCCAAATCGATTAGGTACCGATTGGTGTCACTAACGTTCAGCAAAAGTATGTGTTCGATGAAGGCGCCCTTGAAGTTATAGCGACGCAACTTGGCCAGCGTGAACAGCCAGTTGAAGCGTTCGGCCGGCCACGTGGCATTGGGCTCGCGTACCTCGAGCATCAGCTGCCAGTCCAAGTGGGAGCTGGGACGCACCAGCTGCAAGTAACGCTTCAATTGCAAACTTTTTGTGCGCCTACATGTTTGATAGTAGAGAAAGAGTTTATCCGTGTAGGTTTCGTTGCCGGCTTCAGTGCTGCCTTCCAGCTGATAGTTTTGAAAGTAGTCGATTAAACGCTTATTGACCTTGTGATCCATCAAGCTGGTGACTTCGTAGTACTGCTCGTTCGAGTGTACGTTAGCCCAATTGCCGCAGGCGTAGCGGTAGTAGTCGTCGCATGGATTAATGAGCGGATCCATGTAGCTGGTGATCGCCTGAATTTGATTCTCATTAACGCTGGCGAACGCACCTTTGCGGGCGGGGTGTATCAAGAGTGACAGCAGAAATAGTGTTAGGCTTGTTAAGGCTCTATGTAAATTCATTTTATTGTTGGTGGCGCTTATTTATTGTTGTATTGGTTATATTTGTATTTGAAGTGGGTAACGTGGAAATTGTGGCAATTCGCTCTGCCAAAATGATATCACTGAAAACATATGAAGTTAATGAATTTTTTTATTATGTTTTCTTAATAATTTATTTTATCCTAAATCAGTTAACATTTTACAGTTTCTTTTTCAGGATAGTCTTTCCAAATTAAGACTTATTAATTTTTTAAAGCTAAAAAGTTTCTTAGGCTATATTTATTGTAAATTTTATGCCCGCTAGAAGGCGATCCCACCTCCTCAAGTATTGTTATCTTGTGCCGATGTGTGGGCTCAGTGAATGCATTCATCCTGAGACCGATGCAGGCGGTAGATGAACTACTGGCGGGACCTCAGAAGGAGGGTACGTCAAAGGTGAGTACCGGGTCTAAAACAATAGACATAACATATTCCTTCTGGAAAGGAGGCTATAGCTTAACTACTGGCAGGACCTCCCAAGCCGAAGCTAAGCCCCACATAACACAATGCTTCTGCCAGGGAGGCGGTACTGTCTGTTTCACATACTAGTGAGGCTACAGCAAGAGTCTGGTTTGGAGCAAGCGATTAGCGTTTAAATTTGGCGTTTTTATTGTCGGGTCATTAGCCAAGATACCAGCCTTACAAACGAACTTCCAAACCTCTGTTCTCACGACAATCGAGTCTATGAAACTGGAACAGACCTGGATTTTTATCCAGCCGAGGACTGTCAGCTCGGCATCTTTCCTCGAAATTACTTAAGGAATATTTTCTGCCACTACAAGATATCTTTTCAAAATTTGGTACAGTTAACTTTCAAAAGTAAAGCTACAATCTCCAAATATATTATTGGAATCGGACCACTATAGCGTACAGCTGTCATACAAACTGATTCATAAATATCAAGTCCTTGCATGGAAAACTTTTTTATTTGATAAGATGTATTGACGAAATTCGTCATACTTTAATCTCAAAGTCAAAGCCATAATCCTCGAATATATTTTTTGTAATCGAACTCTTATATCTTATAGCTGTCACACAAACTGACCGATCAATTTGAAGTCCTTATATGGAAAACTTTTTTAATTCGCAAGGTATCTTCTCAAAATTTTATACAGTTTACCTTCCAAAGTCAAGGCTACAATCTCCAATTATACTTTTTGGAATCGGACCGTTATAGCATATAGCTGTATGGCAGCCGATCGATCAAAATCAAAGTCTTTGTTTGGAAAACTTTTTTATTTGATAAGGTATTTTCACGAATTTTAGCATACTTTAGTACCTAAGCCAAACCTACAATTTTCAGTCATATTTTTAAGAATCGAACTACTGTATCTTATAGCTCCCATACAAAGCGATTGATCAAAATAAAGTCTGTGTATGGAAAACTTTTTTAGTTCACAAATTGTCTTAGCGAAATTTGATTTTTTTTCTAAAGCTGCACCATAGTCCACAAAGAAATGCACCGCTGAAGTGTATAATAGCTTTAATTCAGCTGCACATTTTTCCTTATTTAGTTATCACTCGTTTCCTATTTCTACCTTTTCACTTTTATTCAACACACTTCCTCAATATTTTTAATTTAATAACATTTTTATAATTATTTCCTTGATATTTTAATTACACAGCATATAAATTTCATTTAGATAAAGCGTTTAAAATTACTTTAGCACAGCTGTGGTTTCCTCTTTCTCGAATTGCACCGCACGTCCACGCTACTGCTGAGCAACTGCCTTGTACTAGGCGAATAATTCGATCAAATGCGAAAAATTCTCCGAATTAAAAGTTATTATTTGTTTATAATGAAAAAACCCAGCTCTGGCGATAAGACGCACGCTTGCTATGCTGAGTCTAAAAAAGTAATAAGGTACGAAGAGTTCTCACCCAAACAAAGCAAAAGCTCAGCTGAGCAGTCAAGTCAGCAGTTTCCCTTTAATCGAGCAAATCGGCGTTGACTTTCGTTTCGAACTTAGGGACCACATTAGATCATATGCTGATAATATAAGTACGTATGTAGAAAATGCTCACTGAAGTGAGTAATTCTATAGAGGATTAAGTCAGCACTGTATTAAAAAAAACTTATAATTTTTTTAATCAAAGTACACTTGAGGTCTGAATATTTTTTTAAATTTTTTTTCCCGATTTTAGGTTGAAATAAGGTGCCGTCCTAATATTTTAAGTTTGAAAAATATATAGTGTGCTTGGGATATAAGAAAGTTAGCTTACACCAAATTTTGCGAAAAAATTTTTTGATATTGAATTTTTTACCCGCAAATGTCTCACCCTAATAGGAAGCATTTTAGATTAATGAGAAGCCTGATATACCCAATATGTTCCGGGTGGGCGTTACGGCAAACAATTATAAACATAACGGTGTGGTGCTCATACCCGTCATATTCGCCGGTCAATGCTACAAGGGACGCAACAAATGAACCGCAAAACAAAAGAAGAAGCAAAGCTTTTCAAGTTCATGACTGACCAGTTCAACGTACAATGGAGTGATAAGCCGCACACTGTAAGTCAGAAAAGTGCCGACACTAAGAAATTCCATTTAATTTTATATGAAATTAAAAATATTTCTTATAATTAGCAAGTTGCAGCGCTTTCGCAAACAATCAATCATTGCCCTCGAACTTTCGCGTTTGTAATTTGCCGTTATTAGCAACAATTAGCTGCCGTCACATACTAATGGATTGGCTTGCAAGCAAATATTGCTCACTTATTTACAAATGTACATATATACACACTATGTACATAACTATTTACATGCATACATTTGTATATTTGCTTAACCCTCAGGTGTTGCCATCGTTTATTTTACTATTGCCTATTAAATATTGAAAGCAAATAGACTGCACACGTCACAGCACGCACACATAAACCACATGAATTATATCCACATCAGTAGGCGCTACCGCGTTACGCAAATAGTAAATTGTTGCTGTGTTAGTTGGAATTGCACATTTCATAATAATCTCAAAGTTCTCTGAGTCATCGATAAGACCACAAGCGGCGAGTAAGCTATCAGCGAAGCCGTCAGAAGCCTACGCAGAGGGGGAACTAATAAACAACTGCTTCCAGTTGGACTAGTTACGCTCACTAGGCCTTATGGGGCATGTGGCGATAAAATTATATGTGAAGTACGGACACTCGGTCTTTAAATTTGTAACTGAGATTTTGAATTAAATTCTCTTGACATTACTTAAAATTAACATAGCTAACATAAACGAAAATATCCTACAACAACATACGAAATAATTAAGATAGCAGTCAATTCAGTTTAAGTCTTGGCCCTCGTCCATCCCAAGGTTTTCCTAATTATGAAATGCGGTTTGGGGGTCATGACTTTCAAAAAACGCAATTTGAGTAAATTTATTTCAGACCGATATTATCAAAATTGTTAACGGTTAACGAAAAAAATAGTAACAGGCATTATTTTAGCACGAAAGCCTATATTTCTGGCTATAGAGCCTAACTCGATCGTACTTACATACATATACAACGTGAGATGCAAATTACTAAAGCCATCTATTGGAAATATAATGGATTTATTTTACTAGACCTCATATGTATGTACGAATAGACGCTCTAAACAATATTTTATTTTCTATACAACATTTGATCAAATTTGACCCGGACCACCTTTTTAACGTTTTTGAATACAAATCTTTCTTATCGGCTTCACAGCAGGCTTCTTTTAATTCAATATAAACTTGCAACGTATATCACCACCCATGATCTTTTCACAAATGTCGGGTTCTCAGCAACATACGTTGTGTAGCATGTGGTGGGATGTTGTAATCTCTATTTGATGTCGAACCATGTTTAGGACGGCCATCAACATCAATTGATGATCACCACGTCAATAAAATAAAGCAATTGGTGCATGACAATCGATCAGTCTGAAATCTTACTGCCATCGTTGGAATATCGGAAAGATCAGTGAAAATCATTTTAAAGGATAATTTGGGCCTAAGAATAGTGAAATCGCGATTGATTCCAAAACTATTCTCTATTTTTTTCGAAAAACACGTTGAATTAACGCCTGTGGAGCAATGCTTTCCGACTACCAGGAGGTCATGAAACGTACATATTATTGCTGGCGATGAGCCAGACGCTGAATCGGGCGAATATCGTGTAAAAGGTGAGTTGAATCCGAAAAACACGTCAAAGCAGCTCAAAAATCAAGGTTATGTTGACAGTTCTCTTCGATTAACGAACTGCTTCCGCCCGACCAAACTGTCAACAAGGAATACTATTTGAAAGAGGTCGGAATTATAGGCGGACCACTCTAGGTTTTTGCACCACGATAATGCACCGTCGTATACTGTAATGATTCTTCCTAAGGTTTTCGTTAGAGTTTCAACCACCATACCTCAACCACCATATTCCCTTGATTTAGCTCCACGTGACTTTTGGCTATTCAGCAAACTCAAACCGCCATTTCCGAGAAACCTTTTGAGATTTCACATATGTATGTATGTTTTTTGCGTTGAAGAGTGACATAATGGTCTTTCGGAGTTTCCTTTATATTAAAGTGATGAGGAAGAGCTATCCACAAACACACTTTTTCAGACACTAAGTTCGACATAATTAAAAAAGAAAAATGATTGCTGTATACGCTTCAGATGAATGACATACACATACTGAAAAGACGCACAAGATCAATAGCTTTTCGACGTTCTTGTTCGCAATATTGGAACTATGGAAGTTACGCAATCTCCCGATTAACCGCTCGAATATGCCAATAGTTATAGATCCAATAATATTTTGCAGTTTTAATGATAGACAATTCTTAAATATATCTGATTTTGATAGGGTTCGCATTATCACAGACCCAATATGGCGGTTGCATGCCATATATAATATAACGCAGACAACTCTTCCGGCAAAAAAAAATAAATATTTGTGGCACTTACTTGTACTTTGCGGACTCTGTAATCATCTGATCATTCTCACGGGTCCAGTAATTCAACGAAGTGGGATTAGCTTCGATGAAACACTCCAGCGTGACATTGAAGTACATAGGTATGCCAACCAGCTGATGGGGTATCCAAACCATTGGTGAAACTG
The DNA here is from genome assembly GCA_037783105.1 of Bactrocera zonata. NCBI lineage: Eukaryota > Metazoa > Arthropoda > Insecta > Diptera > Tephritidae > Bactrocera > Bactrocera zonata. Next base: position 24,808 of record JBAWJQ010002071.1, on the reverse strand, counting down.
TAATGGTAATTTCAAAATTTAGGTTTTTGGTTATAATAATATTTAACGAGTATATTTTTTGTATAACTGTAAGTTTTTTGAACATATGTAAATGGAATAATTTGTATTAGGTAAGTATTTATATTGGGTAGTCGAAAAAGTATTTTCGTATTTTGTCAATAGATGTCGTTGCAGTCATATATCTCCAGTGCTACCAATCACATTGTGGCGTACTATATGGAAAGATGAGATTTTAAGCTTCATTTAAAAAAAAAAATAACTTGAAATTTGAATGGAAAAACGAAAAGATTTTTTCGACTACAAATATATTATCTAGAATAATTTTTGCTTATGTTAAATGTGTGGTACTTACAATCAACGCTGACTTTAATCCGCTTGGAGACACTGGGCGGCACGCCGTTGGTGGCGATGCACAAATAAGCGCCCATGTGCAGACGGGAGATACGCTCCAGCTCCAAAGCTTCGCCATCCACTTCGAGCACTGAAAAAGAAACGAGGCAGAAGAAGTGTGTAAAGCTAGACAGTGGACACAGTTTACATATAAACATATAAATATGTTATTATATACAGTTTTAAAAGTAAAATTCCATTTTTGGTTTCCTCAAATTTTTATTTAAATTACAAATTTGTCTGTATATTCATATGTATATCTGTTATCTGTAAATGTATGTGCATGTAGTTATGGCTAAGCCCCTCTCACACAACCACAAGACCTAAAATCTTGATTAGCAATATGTTGCATGCGAGTGTTGCAATACAAGCAACAAAGCTGCACGCTTAAGGCATCAGATAGCTTTGAAGAATTTCAACACACACACACACATTTAGAAACACTCATATGTACCTACTTGCCACACGTCCATTATTAGAAAGTTTGCCATCGACTTTGTGCGCACTTGGAATTGCTACGGCAAAGCAACAATTGCTGAGCAACTAACTGACTGACTGACTGACAACGTGAGGCGCCACTCACCGCAGCTGGCAAATTTCTACATTGTTGCCATAGTTGCATGTTGCATGTTATAGCACCTCAAAGTTATGCAAGCATGCGTGTGGGTGTGTGTGTGTGTGCAAGTGGAGCACTGACAAAGATCCGATTGCAATTGTTGCCGATGCGGCAGCTGCATTCGATTCGCATGGCTGCAGGCATTCAAAGAGGACCTCGCACATAGCTGCTACCTCCTCCATATGCACAAGTGTGTATGGTTAGGTGAGTTCTATGCATATGTAAGCGTGCTGGCTGTAATATTTGGTTGTGCTCACCTGTAGGCATGCAACTTGGGCCTTGTTCGTAGTTTGCTTATTAGTTTTTAATGGAATGTAAACAAAGCAATTGCTATTTTGGCTGTGAAAGCCTTCGAGGACAATGGAAATTGACGCGGCCACTAAGAGTTGGCCAAGAAAATTGTGTTTAGTTGGAGTTTTTGGTGTTACAGCGTCAACCGAAGGGACTTGAAAAGCTCCACCGCTTAAATTCAGATATTGAATAGTGTCGGCGTAGACGAAAAGTTGATGCTCCTAGAAGAAGTTTGTCTAGTTTTGAGAATGGTAGTGGGCGCAGAATTCCCTTTTTCATCGTTAACATCGCATGTAAGGTTCTCTCTAGCGTATTGTGTAAAAGATTAAAGCCCACCGTCAACAAACTGATTGGACCTCCAGCCTTTAGGCCTGGAAAACTCAACAACTGACCAGATATTCTTCATACCAAATCCTGGAAAAGGCCCGCAAAGAGGACCGACACACCATTTCTTCGTCGATTTCAAAGCTGCTATGGACTGCATGAAAAGGAGTTGCCTTTATGCCGCTGTAGCTGGATTTAGTATCCACGCAAAACTAATACGACTGTGTTAGCTGACATTGAGAAACACCAAAAGTGTCAGGATCGGGAAAGACCTCTCCGAGCCGTTCGATACCAAATGAGGTTTCAGACAAGGCTACTACAGTTCTAAAAGCATTCGACGCAGTACCTGTCGGGGAAAGCAGAGGAAGAGGAAGACCTCCACTCCGTTGGAGACCAGATGGAGAAGGACCTGGCTTCATCTGGAGTCTCCAATTGACGCTAAACAGAGAAAAGGAAAAATAACTGGCGCTCTGGTGCAAACTCAGTTAAAACCCTTTAAGCGGTGTCCGCGTCAATAAAGAAGAAGAAGTCTTCCGAAACCCGAAACTCAAATACTAAAAAATCAAAGAGTGTTTCGTTTGGTTTTCGAAACAAGAGCCTTAGCTCTTAGCTAGAGTATTCCCATTCGGAATGCACGTTCAAGTACAAATGCCGCAAATGATTTAGGGAAGAACCACCGCAGAACTACTTATATCATGAATACGGATTCTATCAAACAGAGATAGACATTGTCGGAAGTTAATGACTCCCACAGAAAAGACGTTCTCGAGTATGAACGTTGCTGTAGAAATCATAAAGTTTTGTTGACTGAATATAACGACTTTTTGGAACTAACTGGTCCTCAGTATTTCACAATACTTGACCTCTGCGAAGATCTGCTTTTTCTTCATATTAGTAGTCAGCTATTGTATCATCTTGGCCTGAAAGATACTTTAATGGCCAGAACTGAATACAGTTCGAAATAGCCTGTTGGATCCAGAATCCACGAGCGTTGAAAGACTTACAATGGGAATAAAAGTCAGCTAATGAAATTTGGACTGGCTCTGAGCCTCAAGATTAACATATTGTGGATATAAAGATAGTTAGTTAGTTTGGGTACACAATTTTCTGCTTTTTAGGCATGAAATTCCACAAAGATATCCAACCCCGCCCCATCTATTCAGGTACTTTGTCATTGCCTTAAATGGCTGCTAAACCATACTTAAATTGTTCCCCCTTCAATGCAATACATTGGGGAGTGAGTTTGAGGTTATGACAATATAAATTAAAAGCTGCGAACTCTCAAACTTCCTCATGAAAAATGTAATTTCGTCCAACTTATTCTTCTGCTTGACCATAAAATCTGTGCTCAAACCAATCTAAATAATTTAATTGCCACCAACAGCGACAAAGGACATCATTACTTGCTCCCTCACAATAGAGGTTTCCCTGAGAGCTTTAACTATCTCATGAAGTGCGATAACAACACAAACAGCGGACAGCAGCGCCGGCAGTTAACCGTACGCCACCGCACAACCGCAAAAAGTCACAGTGACAGCAATAAAATTTCGTAAAGTCACAAGAGCACAGCGGACGACGTGCAATTGCGGGGAGGGAAGCGCTGGGAATGGTGTCACTTTTACAACGAAATGCTGACAATTAAATGCTTTGCGCTCCTTTTTATGCGCTTGCTGTTACATGAGTGCTTATTTACTAGCATTTACCTTCCATCGTTTTGTTGATCACAATTTTATTGCCGTCATCTCGTCTCCATCTAATTGATGGCTCCGGGCTACCTTTCGCCTTGCAGCGCAGCGTCACATTGTCACCTTCGCGCACAATGACGTCACTGGAGGTGAGTGCATCGTCGATGTTCGGCGGTACTGTGAGAGAGAAGAAGAAGAAGAAGAAATTGTGAGACCGTTAGTCAAATAGCTGTAAAGAAGAGGGGAAGAGATGGGTATGCGAGCGATAAAAATATTAAATAACTAAGTGGCCCGCCCCACTTTCAGCGACGAAAGTGCGTTCCCATTAAAAGGGGGAATGTAGATATTTCATATTTCATATTATTATTTTCGGAGAGTTCAAAATGAGCAAAGTTGCAATGAATAAAAATTATGCAAATGTCCAACAACGAAAAGCAAGATGCTTCATAATAGTCGCAAAGGTAAGCAGCGCTGATACGAAACTTTTAGGAGGAAAAATATGTTTTTGCTTAAGGATTAAAATAAAAAGTGCAGAAATCACGCTTTCTCCACTTTGTAGCACAATGTACTGGAGAAAATTATAAAAGGTAAAAAAATACCCACAAATTTTCCGCCTCAAGTAAGGCGTCCGTCCCTAAAAATATGTACGAATGTATTATATTTTTTTTATTTTATTAAAATTGTCTGAGCTGTAGGAAGTCTTTGGCGGCGGATGTTGTGGTAAGCGAATTAAAATATGGAAAACAAGGTAGCGAAAGCCACAATGCCAGACTGAGGAAATTAATGCAATTGAAATGAACAAAGAAAGGAAAGCAAAAAGCAAGTATTTCAGATTAAAATGTGTGTGGTGGAAATGTTAAAAATAAAAGGGACTGAAATCGCGAAAAGGCTAGCGCGGACTTGCCACAAATAGTTGCGCATTGCCATTGAAACAATCATTGTTACAGTTGTGGGTATTGAAATGGGTATTATAATTTTAGAAGATAAGAAAAAACAAGAAAGAAAGTTAACTCTGATCTGAACATTAATTATATTGTTGAATTCAAGCTAAACCTTGGATAATAATCTGTGTCAGATTTCGTGACGATAACTTCTCTAATAAAAAGTTTTCCCTTTAAAAGCTTGATTTTGATCGATCAGTATGTACGGCAGCTATATGCTAAAGCCATCCGATCTGAACAATTTCTTGAAAGATTATAGCAATGCTTTGCATAAGAGTTTGTACCAAATTGCGGGAAAAAATCTTTGAAATAAAATTAATTTTTATACAAGAACTTGATTTTGAAGGGTCAGTTTGTATGGCAGGTATATGCTGTAGTTGTCCGATCTGAACAATTTTTAAGAAGAATATTGCGTTGTCTTAGATATATAATGTTTTCCAAATTTCGTAAATATATCTCGTCAAATAAAAGAGTTATCTCATATAAGGACTTGAGTTTGATCGGGCAGTTTTTATGGCAGTTATATCCTTTATGGGTCCGATCTGAATGGTTTCTTCGGATATTATAGCGTTACTTTGAATAATAATCTGTGCCTAACTTCGTGAATATATCTCGTCAAATAAAAAGGTTTCTCATATAAGGACTTGAGTTTGATCGGTCAGTTTGTATGGCAGCTATTTGCTATAGTTGTTCGATATCGATGATTTCAACAAAGTAGCGATTTCTTGGAGAGAAAAAGACATGAACAAAATTTTACAGCGAAAGCTCGTAAACTGAGGTACTAGGTCACTTATACACAAATAGACCCACACAGCTAAATGGACTCAGTTCGGCACACTGCGTGTCATGCGCATAATTAGCGAGTGGAAATTATTGTATTTTCAATGCTAAGTATTTCCAATTTTTTTGGGCAAATTTTGAGTTTTCAGTATCCAAAATCGTTTTTTTAAACTATGGTCCGGCTTATCCAAAAAAAAAGATTAGAAAGAGCCGTAATTCCTCCTAGGAAGTACTTTATAAAATTATCCTTAGGTTCTTGTCGTTTGCGCAAAAACATATTTTTGCTACTTTATACAAAGTCTAAAATTCATATATTTGAGGTATCCTTATTTCAATGTCCATTGCAGTACCCATTTTGTAATCCCTTTTCTTCGCATTGCAAGCATTTTCCGTTCTTTCCTCGCAGCGTTATGACGTTCTTACCAAAACTTCTGTAGAGTTGAGTGCTGACCTTTTCTTATAAACTCACATTTATTTCCACACAAACACACACTTACATACATACACATTCTTTGTATTCAGTCTGACTGCAGCAGCGACTCAACAACAATTGAAAGCATTATGAGTATTTCCTTTGTAGACATAATTTTCATAGCTGGAAGCATTCTTGCATTTTTCTAAGTTTCCGTTTTGCGCTTTTCTTCGTCACTTTTCGGCGTCTTTTGGCAGCCAAAAACCAAAAAAATAAAAGAAAATCCAGCAAAGGTGCTACGATGAGCTGCTTCTAAAAATAGAAAAAAATATTTTCAGAGTCCTAAGCTACAAACATGCGTTCATAAATATTCTTATGTGAGTGGGTGGGTCCATTTGATGTTTTACTTATCTCTACTTATTACTTGAAGCGACGAGTGCCCGTAAGATACTTGCTGATGGGTCTTTAGCGAGTAATGCTTCAGTTTTTATTATGTCAATTACGTAAAAATTTAATTGCTATAACTTCTGACCCTTTTGAAAGGAAGTTCATAGCTCGGCCGTGAACTTGGAAGTTCTTTTGCTCCGCAGTCTCAAACCATACCTTTCGATACAAGCTGTATTCTATAAATTCAAAATTGTTCAAAATTGCAATATATGTGAATATTATTTGCAGTCTCGCACTTGTGAATTTTCCAATATTCGCTTTCATCCAGCCTAATTTGAAATTTCGTTTTAAAATTAAATTAATTGCAATTGTTAAAAGAAAATGGAAAATACGCAATTTAGTGCTTCGATTAGAGTGCAAATTTTTATCAGTTTCAATGAAACGAGCTCACCGGTCGTCTGCGATCATATAGCAGCCATAACTACATATTTACATATATGCCCTGTAGGAAATTGTGTAGTAAACGGTGTCCAATGAGTTCGTACTTGTTTAAGTGGGATTAATAATCTGAATTTATGAAACTGAAATCCGTTTTAATATGACATATATTAACTTAGAATACTCGAACTACAAACAAAAATATTGCCTACATTCAGGAGCATGTAAGCGAAGTCGCAAATCAAAGTCTTTGATAAAATACGTGCTCAGAGTCTTCTACGCACACAGTACACGGCGGACAGTACGGACTAAGGTCGTGATGGAATCGGAATACATAGCTAATAAAGCATCCATGTCTATCCAGTATTTGGGCCAGATGACTGGGTCCCGATGCTGTCTATCTATTCACGTTTGGATGTCCGGGATTTGTCTCTGGGTCCACCAGCCTTTGGTTGAGGTTTGTCGCCCGTTGCTGCCACATTGTGACGCTTTTGGTGTTCTCTTTTTTTCCACCTACAGACGGCTCTAACAGCACATTAGCTACAACTTCAGCAGCGTCGCTTGATATCGCTCGGAAAGCACTTGTTATTCGCATAGCAGGGAGCCTATGGACAGCGTTTATTTGTTTTGCAGATGCTTTTAAATCCAGTGCGTATATCCATATTAGTGCTGCATACAATATTGGCCCCTAAAAACGGGCCTTGCGCTACTTCACTCGAGTTAGTGTAGCTCTGAGTGCCAATCGTGTAGAGCAAGCACAAAGGTCGATAAGAGGAAGATTCTTCAGGTGACTTTGGTTTTGGAAGTAGAACCAAACGCTGATCCTTCCACTAATCGAAGGACACCTCTTCTACTATACTATACACTCGTTGTACATTTCAACGAATAAGCTGCGTTCTAAGAGTCATTGTTTCTTTTAGTGCTCTATTTGGTATACCATGAGTTCCAGGTATTTTTGATTTTTTTCGCAATTATCAATATATTTCATCTTCCGAAACTAATTAAGATGACTCTGTAGTTTCGTTTCACTTAGCATTGGAAATGGGGTCATGAGACGGAAATAAAGCTTCATAGACTTTCGTCATAAACGATGAGTTATTTGGCTGCGGAGGCTTAGTTTTAAACTTCGACATACATATTTTGTAAGCGGTTCCCAAGGAGTCTATGTAAGTCTATTGAATGTGTATATTGACAAGAACTCTCTATCTACTTCGGCTATAGACTTCATGACATCCCAACTCTGCTAAAAGTAAAATGTCAACAAATCGGTGATCCACTCTTCTCATTTGTTTTACTAATGGGCTTCGCGTTCGCTTCTCCAGAGCTGGGCTGACATAGGTTCAAGCGCAGTCCCATAATCCTTTCGGTCCAAGATTCAGTCCTCAGATCTCTTTGCCTCCTGTAAGACTTGCTATTCTCCTCACCGAATTAATGGGAATAGAAAGTAAACTCCTAAGAAAATTTGTCTTGATCAGGAGTTTTTTTTATTTTGTAGCTTCAAACAGGGCTGAATTTAGCAGTCCAAGTGCGATTCGGATCAGTCACCGTACCTAACCTAACCTAAATTTTCTATGAAAAAAATAGATAATTTGAGGTACTCAAAAGTTTTTGAACTTCGAATTATGGTTTTGGCACCAAAAAGTTTTGTCATAAAAAGGTGAAAAATATTTTGTTTGATATTTTTAAGTAAAGAAATATTTTTCGCTAAGGTCAAACATTTCCTACAGGTCACGCTTAACAAACTCTCGACCAGCTTTGACCACCCATGTGCGCGCATGGCTGCCACTATAACATGGCTATCAAATTGAAATCGGAAACTGGCCATCAACATGTCACTAAAACAGCAACAACAACAACACCAACAACCACAAAAGAAAATATCTTAAAAGCCGGTAACTGAAAGCGCCTTTGTTAAACAAGTATTTGTATGCATACACCAAACTGAGTAGCTGTGGCCGTATGTCAGTGTGTTAGTGTTTGTGGCTGAAAAGTTTTCCCAAACGAGGAATCTGGAAATTTTTGGCCAAATCGAACTTCGTTTTCACACTTTGGTTTTGCATTTGAAATGGTAGTAAATCTGTCGCATGCAAATCGTTGCCATTCAACGGTTAAGACTTGCAAACAATGCGGCAGGAAGGAGCCAAGTTCTACAAATGTGCACATGTGTGTGTACACAAATACATAGCAGAGATACTCAATTGAAATTGAAATTTGCAAATGCTTTGAATTTCGAGACACCTTTTACTTTTGGGAAAACTATGGTGAGGTGCGCTGCTGACAAGGATGCAAGGAAGGCAGGAAGTAGACCAACGATTCCAACAATTCCTAGTGTGTTCGCCGTGTTGTGGCAAATAGACTCATTTGGTGGTGGCGCTGGTGTGCTGGCAACAGACTGACAGCCCTGACAATATTTGCTTTTATGCCGGTGATTTTTACTCAATATTCCCATTGTAATCAAAAGTTATCGCAATCGATTGTTTCCACACGCAGACGTTGCTGCGATCGCACACATCCACACACACTCTTGTATATTTTGTATGTGTGTGCACTAAGTACCCAATTTGTTGGTAGGCACAGTGGCAATGCGGAAATGGTTGCCAACTGCTTGCATTTACTGCACTTTCCTGCATTCTCCTCGCTATTGGCATTGTTACCGTTATTTTTATGCTCATCTTTATTGTTTTTACAACACCATTGTCTATGCGCGATGCGCGATGCGTGAGAGTGTGTGTGCTGGAGTTTTACTCACAGCGTGGCACGTTTTATTAGAAACCATAATATATTTTTCAATATACTCATTCATTTAGAGACGTGCTATCCCGTCTACACGTTTTATAACGGTATAAAGTGCATGCAGATTATGGCAACTTACATACTAACACAGGATTGTGTCTGCAGACATTTGTTGACTTTAGACGTAGGTTTAAAAATAGGTTGCTGCAGCTCATCAGGAACATGTGACACCACAAACTATCAGGAAGGATTAGGACAAGCTTCGTTTACAAATACAATTTTGATTGGAATTTAGCTTCATAACTAAGATTTAGGAATTATTAAGATCTGGGACACTTTCTGCATGGAGTCATGTGTAGAAGTTCACGCAAGTGAGGAAAGTTCTCTGATCGCCATTCACTTGGCAGTAGGCCAGAAACAATTCGTTTATATATGGCTCACGACTTCCGGTCTTGGACCAAGTATCCTCTGTGTAGCCAAAGAACATCCCTTTGAAGGCGAGCTAAAGTGAGAAGGCGAACATCCATACGCAGTGTTGTGCGCTGGGTTTGCGACCCGCCACGTTAGAAAAAACACCCCAAATGAAAACTAAACAACAGCCTCGGACGAGAACCCTCCTTTTGATGACGACTTGGTCACATACCCCTTGCTAATAATAGGGTTTGATTACAGTACTCAACAAATCTGAAGGAAAAATTTGCGAGTCCTACGTGTTAGGAAGTCTTTACTATAATTTATCAGGTTTAGTGACCTAAAATCCTAACCTAGCAAGGAACAGCCTTTAATATCACAGTCGCAAAATAACTGTAAACTAGTGTTATTACTCTTTTCCTTACGAAACATTGCATGTTAAATTAGGTTAGGTCGTAGGGTTGATCCAAAGTCGATGTATCTCACTTGGATGGGTATTCGACCTTTGTATTACCAAAAAACACCTTAAAGTACATCACCTCATGGATCGATGAAGGCATTTGAGCTCAACACAAGTTTATTAATGCAGTCAATATCAAGCCAGGCACTTTGCTAAGTTCGATAAAGATTTGTCTACCGAGATATTTCAGTCTCAGTCTGGCAAAAACCGAGCAATAGAGTAAGAAGTGACAAAATGGTTCCACTTCGCCTTTCTCCATACAGCTTTGGCAAATATCGTCCGATAGAATATTTAACGGCACCGTTTGTAAGCCAATTGGACAGTGACCAGTCGGAACACCTACATACAATTGCGGCGAGATTAGCTTTGCTAGAGGTCAGTAGTTCGGAGAATCTCTTACGGTTCAAATACCCAACGCTTGTTGAGCTCACTAGAGGTCACAGCGCTTGCTAAACTCACTGGAGGTCCAAAGGTTCAACGCCAGAGCGATAGAAGACATCAGGAAACCGTATCGATTCCTATCGAATGAATTAGGGAAGAAAGTGCCCGTCCTAGCAAGCTCTTCGGTTTTCCAGTTTCTGGTGTTTCCGGCGACTCTGCTGTGTCCGGGCACCCACACAAGTCTAACATGTAAGAAGCTTGAAGTTACTAATGAACTCTTTACTAGTTTTAAGTTCAGAGTGAGCGAGCTTAAAGCCAACATAGTCGCTCAACTGCCAGATGGCATGCACACATCTCTGTAGGAAACTGCACTTCGGCCGTGAAAAGGCTCACTGCAATCCTTCTTCAACGCTTTCGTCCGTCCCATAAGTAACTCGCAAGTGTGCGAGCAGAGAAGAGATCGCCATGAATGGATTTTGAGATGCAGTGATATAGTTTGTAAGAAATGCAATAAAAGCAGTGAAGAATTTCAGTGCGTCCCTGTCGCGAGGACCCCAGCTTCCAGGTCGCAGCTTCCCTTAATCTATAGGCATCCTTCACCCTTAAGCATCTACCAGCTATGTCTAGGGTTGCAATGTTTAGAATGGCATTGACTATCATTATTGTCACTTCGTAGTACACCACAGATGCCGACGAGGGCCGTCCTTAGAACACGCTTTTCATAGATCCAGAGCACTTTTGGTGACAGGCCCAAACTTTTCCCAATTGCTCCCCTAGAAAAGTATTACGCGACCATCGAGTGGAGAGTAACCTCAAGGTTTGCGACTTTGATGAAAAAAATGACAATGTGTGCGCCTAATTGTAGGCATAGTCGCTGCTCTTTATGAGATTTGTGCCGCTAAATGGAAGTCCTGCTTACATTTTGGCAATATTTTGACTTCAAAGTCGGTAAAAAAAAATCCATTATTGGTCGAGTGACAGTTAAGACAATTAATTTTCTACAAATAAAAAGTTGAAAATATAAAACTGGCGTAGAAGTTGAGACGATTTTTGAAACTGTAAAATATATTTCTCAAGTTTATATAAACTGAGAATGGAACAGTAACTTTAAAGCTGTAAGAACAGTTAAGGTGGGGATACTAGAGTAATAATAGTGCTAACTTGTAATAATAGACTACTGTATGATGGACTCATATTTTGTTGTTAATATAAAGAAATGATATGTTTTATTGCTACGACATTTCTAGATCTATAAAATGTATATAAATATTTAAGAAATTTGATTCCCTTAAGAAACGCGAGCTGATATTCCTTCTAATCCTCCTACAAAGTAGAAGAAGCAAAGTTGAAGAGACTACATGGCATTTAACAAGGGTTGAATACTGGGTCATGTAATCGAAAGAGTTTTTTTGGATTAAAGGTAAAAATATTTCCACAAGCTTTAGCCTGCGTTGAATTTAATGTTAATTCATGCTTCTTAAAGAGTGATAGGCCAGTTTGCGGCTAATGTCGATAAGCGAGTACACGTTTTAGAGTATAGCGCCTGAATGTATACTACAGATTTTATGTTAGCAACCCAGTAGCAATTCAATAATTTATATTTTTCTCAATTCAACTGCAGCAAATAAAATTATGTCATTTCACCTCCAAATTGGTGGCACAGAAATCGGTCAGCATATGCGCATTGCTTCGGTGACTTAATGGCTGAACATAATCTGCACATCGAAACAACAACACCCGTCAATGGTCAAATTGCAAAGGATGCACAATAATAATAGATTTTATTGCGGAGAGCTTAAACAGCAATAAAAATATGCGAACAAATTTAAACGACATTAAGATAGCAGCACATAAAGCAGAAGAAGATGGAACGGGGCAAAAAGTACGACGGACATTGAGAGCTTAGCAGAATGTAGAGCGCATAAATTGTGTGCTGAAGTCTTGCTGGCGGCGCCGGTGGCAACCGAACAGCTAATGCGACACCAATTAGTATGGCGAACATTTTGAAAATGAAGGAAAAAAACAATATAAATAACTAAGTGCGGTTAAAAAGTCAAGCAGAAAAGTTATCCGCACAAAGAAGTGAAATTTTTTGGTAGTAAAAAGCAGCAACTGCTTTTTCTATTTTTCTTTCACCGCTTAGCAAGCCGTGTAATAATTTTTTGCTGTCCATCTGCTGCGACATTTGTGCGCATCATTATTGGCACACATCCACACGTACACGAGGGGCTTGAGTATGCGCCATTACAAAGTTTTGCTCGTCTTATGTGGCTTAAGTTTAGCTGCGTCTTTATTGCTACGCTGCCGCCTGCCGTCCCTTTTCTCCTGCCTCTCTCTCTCCTTAAACAAGTTGCTTGCCAACTTGAGCGCATTATAACGACTGACTTTACTGTTAATTTCCGGCATTTGTGCGCTTCCGCCTGGACTTTGCTGGTAATTTTCTGCCGCTGCAGCTGACCAGTCGGCCGGTCAACTTAACGCCTAGCACCGCAATGTGGGCCACACGCCAAGGCAGGCGCCCCAGTATGCAAGCCGTATGTGTGTGTGTGGGTGGTGGTGTGTGCTTATTTCTACGTGTCTCTTGGAATTGCTGACGTTTGTCCGGTCCATCGCCGGCACTAATGACATGTTGGCCAACGTGGCGCACCATACCTCTGAACTCTCACCCCCCATTAGCTGTTTAGTCGTTCGCATGCTTGTTCGTGTTAGTTTGACATATTGTTTCATTCGGACTTTTTCTTGTCTTGTTCACCAGCCTTCTTTGGCACTCACCACGCTTCGCTGGTTGGTCATCAGCGTTGTCTTCTACTGCAAACATTGCTTTTATTGATATTCAGCAGCTGTCGTTCTTTAGTTTGATAAATTATTTTTTGCGTTTTTTTTTTCTTGTGCCTAATGAAACCATTGCTGACTTTTGCTCTATAACGCAGCTCACACGTAGCGCGGTCGTGCCGGCCTACTTAAGTAAACGCCGCAAAGTTTTCGCAAAGTTTCCCACACACAATTTAATTAAGCATTTCGCAATACCCCGCCAGTTCGTGTTAGTCCTTGTGTTATCTTTATGTCCTTCGTAAAATCAACACTTTACTTCAGCGCCCAATGTGCTGACGTTTGAAGCGTCTTCTGCTGTGTTAAGAAAGTGTCGTTGTCGATGTGATTTGGGTGACTTGATGATACGCTGGCTCGATAAATGTCATGAAGTTGACAGCTGGTATTGGCTTTAAAAGTTGTGATTTGTTTTAGAACCCAAATTAATCAAAAGTGTCTGAGTGGATTTTAGAAGCAATACTGAACTATTTAATAAATATTATCATATTTCATTAAGTCTTATTCAATCTCAAATTGTTACTGCTTCTTTCTTTTCCCTTTCGTTTAATAAATTTCGGTGAGAAGTTTGTTGAAATTTTTGATTGTAAAGTTAGTTTGTGTAGTCTTACACTTCTTCGTGTTATTTTTGCTGTGTTCACAACTTTTCGTATGGTCTTGCCAAGTCTATTTAGGCCTAATCTTGTTTTGCTTTTTACATCTCTTCGTGTTATTTTTGTGGTATTCGCTCCGTTTTGGAATCTAAGCTTTCTCAAAAAGTCTCTTTCCACATTCTCAGAGCACGTACCGGTGGGTAAGATCCATCAAAAGTATTTTAATTTCAGGCTGATCAGGAGATATAAATATGTATATGTATTAATACATCTGTGAAATATCGAACTGAGTCAGAATATTCTGATAGGACAACGCTACTTTGCTTCAGAAACACTTCTGGGCTGACATAGTAGCCGTAACAGTACTACTGTGTTCGCAACTTAACTATTCAGAAAACAGTTATACCTTGGATATATCTAATACACGTGGCAAAAAAGCAGCAGTATTTAAGAGACTTTATTAAATACCTACTCATTTAAGATTACCTTTGCGATTGAAGTAAAAAGAACTCGAAGCCACAGAGAATTTACCTTTAGAACAAAAATGAAAACCGAGATTATCGATATCTTAAAAGAAGACTATGAACTGAATAAAATTATCTGGCGTAGAGCTAATAAATTTCTGGGGAGGCCACTCAACTTCATCAGAGACGTCGGATATACTGATGAGAGCAACGAAAGAACTGTAGTATGGTTTCGAGTTTAACGAGAAGATTTATAAAAACAATGCTGTCGACTGTCGATTACACTGGTATGCTGCTCTAGAGCTGAACTTCTACAGTAAAAACGTATAGCGAGAGACAGCAACAAGTACTAATCACTTTCTTCAGATCCAAGCTATAAGATGGATATACAAGAACTTGCCAACTAAGCTCCCGTAGCTTCTGGCAAGCCACTATAGATATGTGTTGTCTGACGTTGTTCTGTTGAAACACAATTCTCTAGCCACAGACCGCTTCTAAGCGATTGCTTACTACGGTGGTGAAATTGTTGACAGTATAGATCCGAAAGAAGGGCTTGACAGTAAATTCTGACTTGGCCACCGCTTGTGCCGGCTCATCGATGATATGACCAGAACCGTTTTCGTTTGACGGTGTCGATAGGGACATCCATATTTACTTACAGCAATAATCCACCTATTTCAGAGATAGATCGAGCTTTGTTCCGATTCATGCAGCGATTCAAAGATCGAATATCATGCTCAAACTCAAAGAGTTCCATTGTTATATCAATATATTTGGAAATTGGTCTTCCTATGTCGATACATGCTGCGTCTTTGGGATGACAATTACCGAAACGTACTCGATGAAACCAAAATTTCTATAATTGATTCCTACTGAACCGTAGACACTATTCACATTTTTGTATTGGGGTTTCGACTTTATCGAAGAAAAACTGTAAAATATGACGTATTATCTCTGTGTTGGTCTCCATCTTTGACGGATGCTCAAACAATACTGAGGCAAAGAATCAGCAAACTCTATGAGAAGTTTTTTTGAGTATAAAGTCGTGTTTTTTTTTTAGCGGTATACTGCGTAGTCCAATTTTACTTATACAACGCGATATTCAGATTATTAAAGCCATCTATTGGAAAAATAATGGATTTCTTGGAAAAATAATGGGCTCCTTTTTTCTAAATCTAAGTCTATAGAGATATGAGACAGAACTATATATAGTATTCAGGTAGGATTAGGAATAATATCGGGACCATACCGTGCAGTAAATCAAGAATTATATGCATCTGGGTTTAAGGCTGGTTTAGTAAATGTCTGAAAACTTCTAGAAGATACAAACTATTTGGGGCGAAAAGAACATACTCATAGAGTACATTTAAAAAATATTTTTTTAAATACTAAAAATTTTTGAAGAATAGTGTATTACAATTTAGAGCTACAATCTTTCATCCCAACCCCAGGAATACTCGTACTTTAAAGGAATTTGTCAGCACTTAAGCAGAAAATAATACCCGAATATCAAAGAGAACAAGTCAAAGTATTTTTCATTGGTCTTTTAAGTACTTCCGACGTAGAGCACACAGTCCACTGGCGAAATGCTTCCCGTCTCCGGTCGCACATGCAACAGAGTGGGCGTAACACATAAAGCGATTAAGACAGCGTGTATGACAAATGAGCATGTGGCAAGTTGTGAAGCGGGTGTGTCTGACAAAACGACGGTTGTCGTCTGCGGAGACGTGCTTAAGCGTTTTATTGGCGAAGTTTTGTGCAACATGCAACACGCATTG
This sequence comes from Bactrocera zonata, assembly GCA_037783105.1. Classification (NCBI taxonomy): domain Eukaryota; kingdom Metazoa; phylum Arthropoda; class Insecta; order Diptera; family Tephritidae; genus Bactrocera; species Bactrocera zonata. Next base: position 8,898 of record JBAWJQ010002071.1, on the reverse strand, counting down.
GCTGCGGAACGTTAAATTGTTGCTTTTTATGTTTTTGTTGTTTTAGTTATGTTCGTGTGGCTAGTCAGTTAATGAAGACATGAAGACACGCACTTAATGAACACATGAAGTGGAAGACTGAGAATTGATACACAAATGTAAGTATATGTATGTGTGTGACTGTATATTTGTATATTTAAATGCTTGTGTCTGTAGTTGAGTGTGGGCAGTGCTACGCTTAACAAAACGCCATTAAATTCACTTTAAAGGCAACTAGAAGTTGCCACCAAGCGAAATAATGAAGTCAGAATTTAATCACAGCAACTTTGGGCATAAATTTATGTACTTGGTGTACAATATATGCATACCCACACTGGCTGTGATGGCCATTGTAGGCGCTCGCAATTTAGTGCCAAATAAAGCGCGGAATTTATACACTCACCCAAAACGGACATAATTTATTGACGTGCATTGAGGTGGCAATAAACAAGTACACAGGCAACACTAAATATTTTATATAGGTATATAAATAAATATAAATGTCTATATATATGTATATATATTTATATACAAGCATAAGGTTAAGAAAAAACGAAAAATAAAACCGTTAAGCTATAATACCCTTCATAGCTGCACTTTTATAGCTTATAAGGGTATATACAAATTTTTAACAGAATTTTGATCCTTCTGTTTGTATGGCAGCTATATGCTATAGTAGCCCGAACTAAAAAATTTTTTCGGAGATTATAGCACAGTCTTTGGTGATAATCTGTACAAAATTTCCTGAAGATATGCTCACAAATAAGAAAGTTTTCCTTACAAGGACTTCAGTCTGATCGCTCCGTTTGTATTACAGCTATATGCTATAGTGATCAGATCCGTAAATTTTTCTCTTAAAATATAGCGTTGCTTTGGTTAAAAATCTGTGTCAAATTTCGTGAAGTTAGCTGATCAAATAAAAAAGATTTCCACACAGGGACTTGAATTTGATCGGTCAGTTTGTATGGCAGCTATATGATATAGTAGTCCGATGTAAACAATTTTTTCAAAGAATATAGCGATGCCTTGGATAATAATCTGTGCGAAATTTTGTGAAGTTAGCTGTTGAAATAAAAAAGTTTTCCTTACAAGGCCTTCAGTTTGATCGGCTCGTTTGTATGATAGCTACATGCTATAGTGGTCCGATATCAACGGTTCCCAAAAACAACCACCTTCTTGGCCGTTACATCAAGGCACACTTAAAATAACTTGTTCAGGGTATAAAATATATATACTAGTTAATTTATTTGCCGTCACTTTACCGCCACAAAAGCTCTACACAGCTCCATTGCTTTGGCGTGAAAAATTGCATTTGCGGTTTCACCTTTTCGCTCATTCTCATACTCCAGGCAGCCATTTTGGTTGCAGCTGTCAGGCTGACTTATTAACTTGCATTTCTATTGTTGGGCTTGCTTGCCAAAAACATATACACCCTTAGGCAGTCACCCACCCATACACACACATACAAGTAAATACCCGTAGGAGAGTTGACGGCCCTTTTAATGTCATCAAATTAATTGAATTAAATAAATTGCCTCATTATGGCAACGCTGCGCTAAATTTCGCGCACAATGACAACAATAAAATTCAAAATTAACGTTAACAACTGCAATAAAAATATTTGCAGCACACGTTGCATGCAACATTTATGTGCAGAGCAAATATTTGGTAGCCGTGGGGCGGCGTGCAAGCGAGCGTAAGCATTGAAACATGTTTGCCCAAACAGCGGCGCACTAAATGGTCATTTACGGTTGGCACCCGCGACACGCCGCAAAAAAAAAAAACGGAAATCTGCTGCACTCGGCTTTGCCTATTTAGCGGCCGCTGCAATGCCTTTTAAGTCCGGCCTTGTTGGCGTTCGCCACTGTTGATGAGCTTTTGCATTTTCAGCATTTATGTAAATGCACTGCTGACATTTATAGATTGCGTGACTAACGCCGTTACGGTGCTGGGCCGCAAAGTGGAGACACATGACAAAATTTTAACTAAATTTGTTTTTGGATTTTACTGCGGAAAATATAAGTAAAATATATTTCAATAATATCTTCAATAAAAGGTGGTTAGCAAGGCTACAGTGGTGGACAACGATTTGGAGTCAACTTAAAGTCAAGCCTAAAAATGTTAACAATATTTTTAGCGAATTTCTTCTAGGAAGCATACCCGAGTTAGATAATGAAGGCAAGAACTTTTTTGTCAAACATACAGAGACACTTTTTTTGGACCACTACTGTAAAAAAAATTAAAAATTTTTTCATAAAAAATTCTTGAAAAATCGTTTTTTTTTGGGTTTCTAACTGCATGTAACCCTTTAAACGATCTTAGTGAGAAGAGAACGCTCCACTTCTTAACCCTTAATATAGAAAGAGTTCTAGAGCAAGAGTAGAACATTCATCAATGTCTCCAAGAACGCAATCATTAACAGTCTAGAAGCAGCCCGCATATAAACTTCCTTCATAGCATGGATAAAAACTCCACTGCACTGCATGGGGATTAAAGCGGAAAGTAACGAAGCCTAATTGCTCAGGATAGAGCAAATAGGAACTTTTCAAAGGCTGTACTGTCACCTCTTCTATGGTCACTTGTAGCAAACGAGCTTCTGAAATTTTTTGAAAGGAAGTTACCCAAACAAAAACAATATAATTAACTAGCGACGGAAATGTGTCTAGACAGATGAGCGATATCGATCAGGTACAAAATCTCATCATGGAAACAGCCGAGGCTCAACGAAGTTGAGTTAACAATTAAGGAACATACCAAGTACCTGGAAGTAATTTTAGATAGCAAATTGATGTGGCAACTCAACCTGGAAAAAAGATTGAAAAGAGCCAGTGGTGCCTTGTATGTCAATCAGCAGGGGGTTAGCGGAAATATTAGCCAACTCCACCTCAAGAAGGTGGATTCCGCAAGGCCTTGCCACTCATCAGCGGAACTTACAATATCTCTACAGATGTTTCAAAAATAGCAAATGGAATGTATGTTTGTTTATAGCTGGATTCTGGGCGACCATTCAAGCTTCCGGAATACTGCAGTAAATAATTTAAAAAGGATACCTCGGTAGCCAGGCGGCAGTCAAGCCAATAATCTCAAATCGCATTACATCAGAGAATTCCCTTAGAAGCAGAGAGGCAGTACATAATGCGGCATTAGGAAAGCGGCTGCGGGCCACAAAGGAATTCCGTGAAAACGAAACAGATGATCAGATTGCTGGCTACCGAACAAAGACCCGAAATACGGAAGTCACTTAAAACAATATACAATAAAATTTTGCAAAGGGCTAATAGGCAGACCGGGGCGAGATGGAAAGCTTTAGGTATATACAGAATCGCCAAGAACATGTGAAAAAGAACCTTAGGAAAACTCGTATGATTTTTACTCACACGTCTGGAGGGGACCGCCAGACGGCTGTTAACCATTTGACTGGTCACAACCTGCTGGCATCCCATGCAAGCGGACATGAGTTCCGGCGACACAGAAAGTGCAGAGAAGTAGGCATAAGACTGATGCAAGAATATTTCTTCTACTTATGTATGGCTTTATCTATAACTCGACTTAGATATGTTGAAGCTTCGCAGTTCAAAGTACGAAGTGTCAAACTTAGATATCAAGACGAATGACGAATAATTCACCTCTAATTAAACAGATTCACCTCTAATCATCACAATTTGACAGTACTAAGAACCAGTAGGTGTACAGGCTTTGTCCGGAAAATACCGCACCGACTGGATTAGATAGAGGGCGTTCATAGCTAACGAACGAGCGGCTGGTACTCTTTCGCTGACTAAAACTGTTTCGCCATCAAAAATACGAATTTAACAAAGCGCAATACTCCGCACACTATATTTCCACCGCACCACGCCCCTTTAATAGTCGCGTTGCATTTTAACGCAAATTTAATAGTCTTCCCGCCGCATTTGCGCTCACGAACAACGAAATTTCCACGCAGCTGTCGATATGCTTGCGCTACGTTTGCTTTCGCCGACAGCGAGGATTAAGGCGCCGGCCAAATAAAGGATTTCATGCACGTTGGCTTGAACAAATATATTAAAATCTATATGTATGCTATGCTATAACGACACATAAACCTACTTGCATGGGGTGCAGCTTTGAACCTGCTGTCCACTGACTCGGAAACAAATTAAATTTGCATTTGACTGCATTAAAAACGCACAAATTCAAATAATGACTTTTACGTACACCCCGCCCCGCCCCGCCGCAATGACGTATAAATATTTTTGTCTAACTTTATTTGTAATTTTATGTCGACGCGCGCACATTTGGCTTTCCAAATGAACTCGCCGCTTGGATTTATGTGAAAGTAAGCATTAAATGTTTATGATTTGGTTAGTTTATGTCCGAAAAAGCTCTGACATTAGCCGTTAAACAAGGAATAAGCTGAATGGCAGAATATTTGAAACCATGACTATAAAAAAGCCACAGAAATTAAATTGAAATATATATAATATAATTTAATACGAAAAACTTATTTAAGTGTATTTAGATATCTTTCAATTACCTCAAAGTTCAGTAGGAATGAAAGCTCTTTCTTATGACTGACCCGTTTGACAAAAAAATTTTACTCAATGTGTGAACACATTGCTCACAAATTGGCATACAATCCATGCCTTTATTTTCCGACCTTTCAACACTTATTCAGCTGAAGTGAGTGTTGCTGAATAAAGCGCAGAATATCAAAGCAGCTGGAAAAATTTTTTTGCTGCACAAAAGTTTATCAACTTCTGTAAGAAATATTCGAATAATGACACTCTGTGAATACCCTCAACTCATTAATCGCTTTTTCTCTGCCGTCGTCTGTAACTAATTTAATAAATGTTAATTCATAGAATAAATTATACAGAAACTGGAGGCTGGCAGCAATCCAATAAACAAATACAAAAATTAAATTTATGATTATTTTAGCAATAAATAATTTTTTACGTGCGACTAATAACAGTGAAGATATTATAACACAACATTTGTAATAAAGAAAATTCGTGAATAATTAAGTGTTTAGTGGTTACAAGGGAGGCGATGATGAGGTACGGATGCCACAGTGTAACCATTTTTGCCTTTTACCAAAGAAATAAAGAAAAGAATTTCAGTAGAAGGTTTTTTACTTGTCCCACATAGTACACCAAAAAGACGCGCATTTTTTGAAAAAAGGTTACTGATATATTCATGCCACCGTAAGATTATTACAACCTCATGGTAAAGTAAACTAGTTTAACCGCCAGATTATTCGGCAGGTTAAAGCAAAGCTTTTGGAAATTTATTACCAATAATGTGATGTTATAGGTTGTTTTAAATTTTATAAGTTGAAAAGCGAACTGTAAGATATGAAATTGACAAAGGTGTCTTGTGGTAGGATACAATAGACTTAAGGTCGCGGTGTAATCCTCATCCATTTATCTTTAGTGTAATCATATAATGGTATAATTTCCATATAGCCGTGTTCTAGATATGGTACAAAATTTTCAAAATATACTAAGCTATTTGAAAAATTCCCTAATCTGTTTCGAAAACATTTTAAACGTTGCAACAACAATAAAACATTAATTTTATATCATCTTTGTGCGTAAAAGATCCTTGTGACTTTTGGCTTGCTGCACAAGTGACCTGCAGATATCTCAGTATTATGCGGTTTCTTTGCAATTTTGTATGCCAAGTTTCTTCGTATTGTAAAGTTAGTCGATCCATCTTGATCATGGCTTTCTTTTATACCGCTCTCTGGTTGTATCCTATAAGTTGATCTAGCTCAAGGTTCCACCTTACACGTTACTCGCCATTGTCTCATTATCCATTTTATTGCTCCAAAGATTTTTCTTACGATCTTTCTTTCGATGATTTGCAGTTAAGCTTTGTCCTTTTCGAGTAGTTTACATAATTCTGCTCTAATGATTATAGGGTGTCAGTTTACCTCGCCAATTGAGTAATTTTGATTTGAGGAGTTTGATTAGGGACGTATGAACACTTTGTGTATTCTATCTTTGGTACTCAGGCTGGTTGAGTTAGAGGTAAGTAAAGCTTTCACAGTGCAAACTGGCCGATTTTCAGTCTTAGCGCTGGTTATTGTGGATGATAGCTATAGCCTTGTCTTACTCTAGATTTCATTCTGAAGGATTCGAACTTATTGTCTTGTGACTCCCCCAGCGGACAGGGGTAGATTTGCAGCGGTAAAGTATGCCTATCGTAAGAGGTGATTAAAATCCAATATGCCCTATGTCGTTTTTTTTGGGCTTGCCTCGAAATTTTGTATGCTCTTGTCCGTAATACTGCAATAATACTCAGCTTGAACTGATATCGACTTTGAATGAGATTCTTTCTAATGAAAAGACATTTGAAATTCAAGCGAAAAATGTCACCAGTCATTTAATTTGATGGGTGCTCAACTGGATGTAGCCAAAGCTACAAGGTTTGAGTGGAGACTTAAATCTGGTACAACTGCCCTCTTGCAGTTTGCTCCAAGCGGCTCATTAGGTTTAACCCTTTGGGGAGATTCGTGGTGGCTGTGGTTTAAACCCAAAGGCAGGTAGAATTGAAAATTTCAATGCACTGTGGATTCGCACTGCGACCGGGTACATACCAAGGTGCAAAAGGCGTCCCTTTCACAAGATCAATTGGAATCAAAAAAACATAACGACAGACGACAGAGCCTCTTTTGTTATTGACATATTTTAGATCATGGTCTCTAAATAAAGTGTTATTTTCATATAAGAAACATTTTAGTGAAGTTTACAACCACAACTATAGGCAGTGCGATTACATAAAATCTAGAGTAAGGTTTTCCGTTTTTATTTTCTACTTTCATTAGGAGAAATTAAGAGGTTAATAAGATTTCAACAAGCTTTCGAGGATGCTTTCAACTTTCCTTTCTATGGAATGTTTCATAGCTTCATAGTAGTTAGTTTTCCGTTTCATTGTAAGTAGATTTTGTGAAATTTGTAGACTAAACAAGGTTTGACAAATATTCACAGATTGCCTAGAAAGCATCAGTTGTACTCTTAGATTGAAAAGATATTTTAAAAAGCTTACATGGAAGCTTTCGAACTTATTAAGTGCGCAACTAAGTTCTCGCAATTTTTTTTATGAAAATGCTATATTTATGTAAGGAAATGGAATAATGAATTCGAACCATTGCCCATCGAAGTCGAGCGGTCCCTTCCGGCATAATCACTTTTTCGCGCCTCTCTTGGTATGGGAGTTATGAGGAATCCAAGTTCCTTGCTTTTGAATCATTCCCAGTGCTTGGTTTGTCGGGTGACTCTCAATGTACTAGCATTCGACATGGATTCTCATCGAAGAACGGCTTCAATTCACTATCTCCGAAGGTTTTTGGCTTCCCTTTTTACGGAAGGTCGTTAATATCAAAATCGCCTTTCTTGAAGCGATATGTAGTTTCACTTGGTGCAGCAGCTCCGTAAACTTTTTGTAGTTCCGTTTGTGCTTTAGATGCCGATTTTTCGGCTGAAGAACCGAAAGATCACATTTCCCGCAAATAATGAATATTTGGCAAAAATCGGACATATTCACATAACCAAAACTATGTAACACATAAATAAATTCACTAATGTGGAAACGCAGTTTCTTTTTCAAATATCTCGGCTAAGTTTAACACATTTTGGATATTTCAAAATCGATCTCCAGTAACTGCTGGAGACATCTCTCGACGGGAACTAACTTGCGCACCTAATAAAAGCTTGCAGCTTTCCTTTCTAAGTATAGGAGCTTTTTAAGAAGTTCCTTAGCTTCTAAGAAGAAAACGCTCTGTTTTTTTGTAAGTGGATTTTGTGAGCTTTCGGCAAAACATGACTTGTAAACTAATTCACAGGTGAAAACAATAAGATATTTCGAGCAAAGTTTCGCTGATATAATCAAAATGTTAAAAATTGTGCCAAGCTGAGAATTTTGTGAATGGTATAAAAACTTTGATTAACGGGCTCATGGAAAATTTCTACGGTTATCTATTACTCATCAGCTCGTTTTAATTTCAGTTATTGAAACATTGTATTTTTCGCATTTTAATACGTCGTAGTTAAATGTAATTATTATCAAAATTTAACGAAATAAAAACCACATGAATATGCAACGAACTAATTGGCTGTCTAACTGTCTCAATGAAAGCTCAACCTGAGGCACTGTTGCAATTTGCTATTTAGTGTGAATATTTTAAAATTGTTTTCTCGGCTTGTTTGTTATTCGCTTTGTAGTTCGGTGGTGGCAGCTATGAAAAGTTAATTTCTTTTCAAAGATATTCACGATAAACCTGTTCTCAGCAGAATTCTACTTGCTAAATTGAATGCAACTGCAACCTGTTCACCTACTGAAGGGAATTCACATATCTCAATGCACATAATGCCACACTTATACCGCACCAAGTACCGCAGCTTCAAGCAATTCGTATTAATGCCTCGCTAACTCGTGCCGAATTCCCTCGCAAAGCGTTAGTTCAAATGAAGTGCGCTAATCGGGAGTCAATAATTACACGCTGACAGGGAATTCATTTGTGATCGACAACGAGGGCCGAGCGCTAAATATCCAAGTACATATGTACGTATTGGAATGCTAATTTATAGCGGTTATTATGCTAATTTGCATATTTTATAGTTAACTCGTTAAATTTTCATTTTCGCTGGGTGTAGAAAACAGGGGCTATATTTAACTGTATTTAAAGTGAGATGTCGCTGGACCGGCGTTGGGAAAAGAACGTTTCAACTAAGTTGCATTGTGAATGATTTCAAATGAATAAATATTAATTATGGTGTAGTGTGGTGGTCGGGCGAAGGCGTTTATTTGTTTAATTCATTTTTATTTATTGTTAATTTTTTAAACGGACCGGCGCTATATAAGCGGCTAGCGATGATTTACCGCAGCAGTCCAAGTTCA